>ML782004.1:275643-287990 GCA_009831015.1 Picea engelmannii | reverse complement strand
TGAAACATAGTGAAGAATATTGTGATTGTACAAACAAGGATTGCTTGAGGAGTTTTATCCTTCCATAAGGATTAATATATGGTGTTACCCTACCTCAAGGGTTTTCTCTATTTCTTGTGTTCATGTTATGGTGAATGGTTTATAATTTATTCTTGGTATTATTGAAGTATATTTGCAGATCTGGTATAGGAACTTAACAGAGAAATAGTTCAGAGTGAGAGCACGAAATGTGAAAGAATCTACGAGGATTTGAGGATATCCAAAGATAACTAAGGAAGATGAAAAATGCTATGGGATGTTGATGATATTGTTGTAGTAGTGAGTAAGGAACATGGGCAACATTGAAGGTAGCCATGTTATTGAGGAGGGAATTTCTTAACTCATCTCTTTCTATTTTAATATATTTCCTAATGTTGAAGGGGGTTATATATGCAATAGTTTAAAGCATAGGAAAGATGGAAATGAAAGAGACTAGATAGTTAGAATGCATATGCACTAGTAGGCATGTCGAGAGTGACTTCTTGTTGCATATAGCTATGATTTAGTGCATATGGAAATGCTTGAGCATATATATATGAAATGCATACAAAATAGAGTGGTTTGTTGATGATATATGAAATAATGATGATGATATTCTAATAAAATGTGGCTAATGATGAATTTTGTATCCAGGAAAACATTTATATCATGGTTGAAGATGTTGATCATGTTTCTACATATGACAATTATCAATATGAAGACAAATTTGAGGGTAGTAAAATGTGATTAAGAGGTTGGTCAAGGGATATTGAAGACCTTCATAAGAAAATAAATGATCAAGTAGCATCAAATGGATTGATAGCAACCATGCAAGTATGAAATTGGTAATCTTGTGTTACATAAATGTTGAAGGGAAATTAGGTAAGAATTCCCTTAGTTGTAATTTGATACTTGTATAATTGCAAGAGACTAGATATCTATAATGCATATGCACTAGTAGGCACGCCAAGAGTGAATTGTTTGTTTATATAGATATGATTTAGTAAATATGGAAATGATTGAGACTATATGAATGAAATGCATACAAAATAGAGTGGTTTTTTTATTATATATGAAATAATGAAGATGATATGCTAATAAAATGTGGCTAACGATGAATTATACATCGAGGAAAAAATTTATAGCATGGTTTAAGATGCTGATGATGCTTCTACATATGACAATTATCCATATGAAGAAATTTTGAGGGTAGTAAAATGTTATTAAGAGATTGGTGAAGGGAGCTTGTAGACCTTCACAAGACAATAACTGATTAGGTAGCATCAAATGGATTAATAACAACCATGCAAGTATGAAATTGGTAAGATTATGTTACATAAATAATGAAGGGGAATTAGGTAAGAATTCCCTCAATTATATATATATATATATATATATATATATGCTTGAAGGAATTGTTTGAATGCATTGGTGTGAATGCATGCTTATGTTATATATATATGCTTGAAGGAATTGTTTGAATGCATTGGTGTGAATGCATGCTTATGTTATATTTCATTTGAAATAATATGCTAACACTAGTTGGAATGATGAAATTGTTGCTAACTCATGAATTTGAGAGCATTTAAGGAGACGTTAGATGTTACAATGAAATAATTGCATGTTAAAGTAGTCACATGAGGATGCACTATGTGAAATATCTATCATGAGAATAGATTTATTAACAAAAAACAAAGATGGATGAAAGAAAGAAACATCGGGAAGAGGGTCAATGTAACAACAATGGACCCTACGACTTCCAAAAATTATTGAGCAATGGTTATCAATGGAAATTGGTGCTCTCCTTTCCCTGAGAACCTTGGAAAGATGGATCACCTAAGGGTCTATTTAGTGTTGAAGGGGATATATGAGCTTAGAAGGTGAGTATAGCAAGGGATAGTCAACTTAAGAATGCATGTGGATAGAATCATGAGGGTGTGTACAAGGTTGAACTCTTTCATATGGTAGATTTTTGATGCACAAGAACAACCATACAAATAAGTATTGATTTATTACTGCAAACTTATTTGATTACAGATTACATTTTGGATTTGAGAACTCCTGTAGATAAAATAATTTTTGCATGATAATGGATATAATATGTATGTTTTGTTTATGGTTGTTATAAGGATATATAAAAAATGAATACATGAATTGAGTACTTGGTAAAGGTTCAATGGACTTGATACAACCCTAAAGATGTTATGTGGGAGCATGAGGAAACCATGTGAGAGGATTGTCTATAGTTTTTTACATAATTTTAAAGAAATTTGAATGTACAATTGTGTATAAATTCACCAGGGGCAATGCATAAATAAGGGGGTAGGAATGTAATACCCTTAGTTGGATCCCCAATTGTATATGTATCTATACATATGATATTTTAGGTTGGTAATCTAGTATGTTTTGGTCTAGAATTCCTATATGATATTATGTGGGAGATCATATATGTTGAAATTCTAGAGAGCCTATAAATGTAATATGGATTTTGGATTTATTCCATGGAGGTAGGTCAGATATGGGTCACGATATTTTTACACTTAGGTTGGCTCCTTCAAAATAAGTATAGATTTTGTCATATTGGCTCCTCCAATACATTTTTTGTGGTAATTTTTTCATTGCTTTTTCTTAGGTTGTATTCCACCTATGCACCCAAGAAATACCTCCAAAATGTGTTGTGATGACAAGTAAAAAATGTGATTCAAACCACCCAATAATTCTACTACATCTTGCCCTTTCAAAGTGCCATCAAGCTTTTTGAACTTGTTGTCACTATTCCTCCTATGTTCTAATAGCTTCTGATAATTTTTCATTGGTTACAAATCCCCATTTTCATTCCAAAATGATGGTATTCCATGCTTGACTATATCACTAAAAGGATTCTTAAAAGTAGATATTTCCCTCATAACCTCATGGCACTTAGTTTCCACATTTCGCAACAATACCCTTTTTGTAATGACTCTTTTAGCATCCATTGCAATGCTAGTTATGCCATTGACATGAAAATCCTTCAACTCCTCTTTAGTTTTGTTTTTCAATACCTTTATTATATCAGTTGCCAAATTAGGTTTATTCTCCAACTCATTTGCTACTCCTTTATGTCTTTCAAGGCCACAATGATTAAATCAATCTCATCTTGCACCAAGGTAAAATAAAACCAATTCTTTAAAATTGTGTTAGCTATATCGTGCCAAATGATATATTTAGCTACTTTCATGGATGGTCTCCCTGTCACCCTTAGATTCATTCTATTTGATTCCTTTTGAGCTTCCTCTTTAGAAACATTGATTTGTTCCAAACATAGCTCTCTCCTCTTCACTTGATATTCTAGTTCTACTACCTTGTCATCTCTTTGTTTGAGCTAGTTTGTCATAGTGTCCAACTCAATCTCCTTCGCACTCAAATCAAACATGACTTTTGATAAACCCTTTGTTGGGTCTAATGGATCATTTTTCACTATAGTTGACTTCGCTGCCTGCAATCGTTGAGTTTTCTCATGTTTGAAGGTTTCAATTTCAACTTGTAGTTGTTCTATGATCTTTCTACTTTCCAATAATTTCTAGTAAAGTTGTTCCTTTTCCTCATGACTACCCTGCATCTCTAGGGTATGAACACATTGTACATTAGGAAATTTTATCTTTTTCTTGAGGATCTTAATCTAGTTATCCTTCTCATTGATTAAGTCTTCTACAACAATAGTATTTTTAGGTTATGCTCCTAAATAAATAATCTTGTTTTCCAACTTATTAATCTAAATTCTATTGGCTTTAGTGGCCACCCTCTCCTACGACAATTTTTTTCCCTATTTTCATTATTTTGTTTTTCATCTTCCTCTCACTGGTAGAGGATTTCAAGACCCCTCTATACAACATATCACTTGTTTTTTGGTGCAATTCAATCATATCCATAGGGAGGCTATCCCGAAGCTTTACTCTCATTTGACTGGCTTTGTAATATGTAGGAAGAGGAGGCTTAAGAACCTTTCACTCTAGTACATCCAAATTGAATATACAATGTTGGTAATTGTTACACATAAAAATTGCACACTTAAGTATCTCACCCTAAGTGTCACAAGTGTCATAAAAGTGTGGTATGCACCTTGGTAAGTGTCGCAAGTGTCATCAAGTGTTGTATGCACCTTACTAAGTGTCGCATACAATTTTCTATGTGTTTATATGTTTTTTAACCCTTTAAAACCATCAAATAACATTTTAACCCATCATTTCAAGGCCATAAACACACTTTTTACTTGAAAAATCGACCTTTTCCTGGGCATTTTTTCAGGGTAGCACCCCCCCCCCCCCCCCCCCCCCCCCCACGGGCCATGATATAGGATCTAATCCATGTCTCTAACTAGAGGGGAGCACTGAGTTTGGTTAGAGGAAAGTTTGGAGAATCCCACCTCTTTCTGAGGGCCAACTCTTGGAGATGAGGTTGGTTTGGATCGAATAATATCCTATGGAACTATCCTAGGATCAGATCCTAACCTAAAGGAGTCATATCCACAACCAATCCCCAAATATACTCATGGTCGTTGAGCTTCCAAAGCTTATAAAAGGAGGCATTTTCAAGGAAAAAAGGGAAGAATTTGGAAGGTATCAAACCTTTGATTGTGAGAGGCAGATTTGAGGTATCAAACTTATGATCTCGGGATAAATCTTTTGGTTATGATCTTGGGAGCATCGTGCAAAGGCTAGATGAGGATATCTTGGAGGACTGCTGCAACATCATCCATGGTTGTAAGTAATCTTCTTGAGTTCTCATATTAATATATTCTTGGCCTATTTCCTTCTAGTTTATATATCTTTACATATGCTTGTCTACTGTACATGAATTTGTTTAATTTAGTATGATAGAGTAGGAGTTTCCTTGTGTCTCTTTGTTGTATGTAGTTTGCAGGTATCAATATTTATGAATGAGTTTGGAGATCAAGCTCAAATTGGAGCGGGGAGGACAAACACCGGAATAAGGTGCATCACACTTTCTTCATTATCTTTCTCTTTCTGACTAGTTAAGAACATATCAAAGGGATGTTAGTGTCCAATGTTAGCATCTTTTTGTCTTGGTAGTATGGGTCTAGAATCCAAGAGGATATTCATCTATCCGCAGGGGAATTTTCGTACAACAGAAATTGGTGACTCCATTGGGGATCGACATCTATTTGTCTTTCCTTGGATTGTATCTTCCTTTTTACCACCTTTTAGATCATTTTTCTTGTTTGTTATTGATCTATTTCCTTTCTCCCCTCTTCATTGACAATTTCACAAAATTCTGGCAATTTTGGGTAATTGTTTCTGAGTTTTAAGGCTTTGTTCTGAGTTTCTGGGAAGGGTAGTGCTCCCATGGAGTGTATAGCAGAGCATTTACATATAAAAAATTCTCCCCTATAGTTTTTATTAGAGCTCTACAACGCTCTGTTCCCTTGAAAATAGGAGCATCGATCACCTTCTTTGGTGATTTCTTCCCTTTTTTGCTCAGTGTTTCCTAGTCTATCTTGTAGATATTCTTGCCCAGAGTCTGTACTTCGGATTGTGTCTCTGTTTGGGTTGAATATTTGGTACTTATCACCTCTTTTGTTGTCTTGTTTGAGCTTGCAACCTTTTCCAAATTGCAAGATTGATTCTCCTTGTTTTTCTTGGTCTGGTTTGAATCTTGCGAAGTGTTTGGTTATCTGCCTTATTGAAAAGGTATGCAAAGGTTTGTTGGTCTTAAGTTTCTTTTCAAATATTTTATTTTTGAATGATTTGAGACTTTATGATTACCACAACCTAGATTGGGTTTATTTTTATTTCTACTTGTTTTTTCATGACATTTGAGTGATTCCTCTTTCTCCCTATCAGTTTTTGGATTATTTGTTGAACTTTCTTGTTTCCTTGAGTGCTTGTCGATTCTCTAGTCCTTGATTGAGTGAGTTATATTCATTCAATTCTCATTATCCTGTGAGTGCATGATTAGTTTGAAATCCTTTTTGCTTCCTGTCTTTTGTATCTGCATTCGACTATTCCATTTTGATTGAAAGTAAAGGAGTGTTAAACGATTTGCCTTTGTTGTCTTTATGTATTAGAATCAAACAAAGAAAGATAGTTTCATTATTTTTGTTGGGTAGTGTAGATAACTAGGTTGCATTTATCAAATTGAATTTGGGAATTGGGTGTTTTTGTTGAAGAAAATTGAAACTCTTCTCCATCCCGTATGTAGGATTCATTGAAGAAAAATATTTTCACCTCATTTTTCTGCATTCTTTTGGAGTCAAGTCTACAACATCATAAGTTTCACTTTCACACCCTTGAGTAAAAAATGACCCTAAAATTAAGAGATTATAAAATTGATCAGACACTTTCATATTTTATGGTAGCGAACCTACATTAGAAAGTGTAGGTATTGTGAATAGGTTGTGAGGATAACTTTACAAAGCCATCAAGAAAACATAGAATCTTTTCCTAGGGAGCGGTAAATCCAATTGCTCGTATAAGCATAGCTGGGATCCCCCTCTCACAAAGGGGTTATGCATGAGGTCACGCTCGGGAGAGAAGCAAAGACTATCCCTCAGAGGCTTAACCGCTCATAGTAGTTAGATCGTATTTTGGGGGTTCTTCTTGAGGTCCAACTGTCTTCATTTGGTCTTGGTGCTTCGTGAATTCTGAATCCATTTTGGGTCCTCTGGAGTTCTACCGGTCCACTTGTCCTTAGTTCTCTTGAAGGATTTAAGACTTGTTATCTTGCCCATACGTTCAGACTCAACTATCGATTGTACCCTCCTAGAGGCTGACTACGAGTTGGTGACCCTAGTAGCCATAATATTTAGGGTCCTTACACAAGGTGACAGTGAAGGGAAGTCTTCGTTGTACCTGGAATAGATGTTGGCCAAAATCACTCGGGCTCCTTAGATGGTAAATCCATGACTATTGTGTGGAAGATTGCACCAAGGCGTAAGTCTGTTAAGCATGTTTCTAGCATAACTTATCCACCCTCTCTATCTTATCCCCTTCCTATATTGATCTCACAATGTTGGATTTCATCACCAACTAGTGGTTTCATTGTAGGAAGGTTTGCTTGATTGTTTGCTTCTTATATTTGTAGCATGTGTTGTTTGTTTTCCTTAGTGGACCTTAGGTCGAGTTAGTGTCAATGGCGTCAACTCCCAGGAGTACCAATGGATGAACCCATTTTCCCGAGAAACCTTTCACCTTTCCTTCTTTTGGAAACGTTGGTCCTCCATGCATTTCCACGCTGAGTCTTTCGGGACTCACAATCAGATTACTGGTTTGTTTGTTCCCCATTCCAGTAATATCGAATATTTGCAGTGCTTCGAATGCACCTAGTGCTTCATATGTAAGCACACCACCCACACATCAACCTCATGTCTGCCTTTCTCCTTCTTCACCTGTCAGGTCTCCTTCCCTTTCTCCTTCTTCTCCTAGTGAAATCTCTAAAGCGAGTAGCCCAGTTGATAAGAAGAAGAATAAAAAAAAAGAGAAGAAGAAGAAGAATCAGAAAGGGACCAAGATTCCAACCACATTAGATCATGTTGGATCCAAGAAACCAACTATGGTTAATCATATTGGGAGTGTTGATAAAGTCGACAAGATTAAAACAAAGAATCCTAAACCCAATTTCCCTTGTAGGATTTGTAAGGGTAACCACTTTATGATGGATTTCCTTGGTCTCCCCAAGGTCTTAGAAATGTGGTATTCCACGTCATCATCCCCTGCTAGACATGTTGGTGACACCTCATCAACTAGTGACGTTAAGGTTGGTAAGAAGAAGAGAACTGTCAAATTTCCTTGCTTGTTATGTGAAGGTGATCATTACTCTCACCTTTTCCCTCGTATGGATGAGGCTTCTTATATTTTGGAAAATATTCAACTTCCAACTGGTTATCGTAAGATTTATCCTAAACCATCATTAGGTGATGGACTAGTCAATCTGGTTCCATCCCTAGTCAGTCTAGTTGATCAGGTGGTCAATCTAGTTTCATCCTCAGTTAAACCACACACCCAAGTGGTTGATCCAGTTCCATCATCGATCAACCCCACTCTTCATCTAAAGAGTGAAACCAAAGTGGTCGATCTAGTTCCACCATCGATCGATCCCACTCCTTCCTTCAGGAGTGCCAAATTGGTCAATCCAGTTCTGTCACTGATCGATCCCACTCTCCCTTGAAGAGTGCAACCAAAGTGGTCGATCTAGTTCCATCATCGGTCGATCCCACTCCTCCCTTAAAGAGTGAAACCAAAGTGGTTGATTCGGTTCCACCATCGATCGATCCAACTACTCCCTTGAAGAGTGTAACCAAGGTGATCGATTTGGTTCCATCATCAGTTGATCCCACTCCTCATTCAAAGAGTGAGGATGTTGCTCAGACCTACCTCATTAATACTAATTCACTCGGATAAGGGGGCACTCCTCTTGTCCCAATGGAACCTCCTACAAGCAATCAGATGATTTCTGTTAATTGGAATCATTTGAAAGAACCTCATCTTCCTTATTATGTGCCTTTCCAAATCATCATGTAGGTTTGTGATAGGAATATTCCTAACATTATAATAGACAAAGGTTCTTCTGTTAGCATCTTATCCATGAATGCTTGGCAAGATTTTGGTTCCCACAATTTGCACCTGTGACTCATAATATGTTGACCTTTGATAGAATAGTTATTCAACCTTTAGGGATCGTTCCTCATTTTTTGGTTACATTGGGAGGAAAAAAGGTCTAAATAGATGTGATGGTAGTTCATGACCCCTTGGAATTTAACCTGCTCCTTGGGTGAGACTATGTCTACATTATCAGAGATTTTTTGTGCACTCTCTTTCGAGTGATGTGTTTCCCTCACAACGAAAACATAGTAATGATTGATCAACTTTCATTCATTGACCCTCATTTGATGGTCAACCATCCATATTCCCTGAATGGTCTGTACATGCGAACAATGTCTTCCCTACCATAGGTCAATTATGTAACGACCTGCCCCATGCGTTCAACCCCGCACAAGAGAGAATATCTCCCTTCTCCTGACTTAGATCCAATAGTCGACATGGTCAGCTCTTCGATAGGGCTATTGGAGACAGATATCCCTACCCTTATCGAGACCTTCGACATGTATTCCTTCTAGAGTGATTTTCTTCCATTTAGCGAAGAACTCCCAGAAGCCATGGTTGACGTTTGTCCCTTGAAATGTATTCCTTCCAGATTATTTTCCTCTTGGAAGCCATGATCAAGGAGAGGTTATGAGCATAGTTTTTTCTTCTCTGTGGCAAGGTCATTAAAAAATGAAACAGAGGCCTTGAGCATAGTTCATTTCATATGTCAAGCTCATTAAAAAATGAAACAGTCATCTTTCCCATTGAGTCGAGTATTTTGCTATATCTCATAGATGTTGAGTCAAGTCTTTGACTATATATCGTAGCTTTTAAGTCGAGTATTTTGTTAGATCTTGTAGCAAAACCTTCATTTCATACACCCTTATCCTTTTTCTCCATCTTGTACAGAAATTGGTGACAACCTCAAAGTTGATGAATGAAATGAAGCTTGGGGGGGCATGTATCTAGCCTTTGATTATCATTCTAGAGTTAAGCTGCTAGCTATTCAAGTTGGGGACATAGTACCAACTATCCATGGGTATGTATCCCTAAAAACCTTTGGAAATTACATTGGGAAATTACAAGCATAGTTTAATTTTGTTTCAATCTTGTGAAAAAATGAAACCAATTCCAAGATTAGTCTTTTTTCTTTCTCATGCTCATAAATACATGAGAATGTAACCGAGGATAATTTTATCACTTTTTTGGACTCGTAAAGGTTATAAGAAAAAAGAACCCCCTGGAGTCTCCTTTAAGCTCTTTTCAGACTCTCTAAACATGAAAATATTGTCGAGTGATCTTGCTACCTTTCACACTTGTTAAAAGGTTTGAAAGGGCATCTTGAGAGTGGAATTTTATCTCTTTTTCGGCCTCGTGAGACTAAAATTATGAAAAAGGACAACCCTAGAGTCACCTTTTAGTTCTTTTCAGACTCTCTAAACATGAAAAACCACATAATTTTCCTTTTGTGGACTCGCTAAACTACACATTGAAGGGCCCATATGGGGACGAATCCTTACTTCTTCCAGTTCATTAAACAAAGGAATAGGAACTTACCGAAGATGAGTTATATTGATCATGTTTTACCCTCATCGAGCATGTTAAATTAAAAATAGGTACTCATCTATCTGGGTGGGGGAAAAATTGAAGAAAGTTGTTCAAGTTTTTTTGAGAATCCTTTATGGAATCTTTTGTCTCCCTTGAACATGACACATGTTTGTGTCTCATCTTAGAATTGTGTAATATACTTGTCTATGAGTCCTACCAATTCCATGTGTTGCCATATTTTTTCGTCAAGTCGAAGAGTTCTCTTATTTCCATCACATTACATTATTGGTACTCGTCAAGTCAATGTTGCCAAGTCAGTTGTCATGCCTCATCATGTTCAATGGAATTTTTACTTCAAACCATCCATCTGCAGTATTTCCAGTTTCCATTTCATGTGTCAGTCCATACACATTCGATTCACCATCTTACATCACTTTCCTATGTCATTTTCGTGTCGATGATGGAGGATACATCAAGGCCCTCCTTCGACAAGTCTTTTCCTGTCGACTTCAATACATCATCCAAGAATTAGAATTATAAAACAATTAGTACCTTGGGACCTACATGCCTCAATGGCAAGCCTCCTTGCCTCAGACAATAGGTTTACATCATTGACCTCTAATCGAATGATTCCATGAATGTTCGACTTCAACTCATTTATTCACATTCGTTGGATTGTAATAGGGTACCTTGGGAGTCATTGAAATCATTGGTGATTTCCCTCGCAATTGTTAATGGTTTACCTCAATGACCAGTAATCAAGTGGTTTCTACCATGTTCGACATCAAAACATCTATTCACATGACTAGATTCATGCCACATCAGGATTGGGACGAAGACCCTAGGTTGAGTGTTCACTATGCTATCTTCTTTGTCCAAGATGTGAAGGAGATCATTTGAGCATGTTGATATATAGACTGTTACATAGATCCACATTGTATTGGTCCATGGCTATGTTGTATCTTCTCATAGCTCCACCATGTATTTCTCGTGGCTACGATCAATTCATGTCATGGAGGTATGGATCCACATTGTATATTTGGTGGCCATATCCTTAGTCAATATTTTTCATGGATCCACAGTGTATTGGTCGACGATCGTTCTTTGAGCCATCTCATATTCCGAGCATAGGTATGCCTGCCTCGGAAATGGAACATATATTAATACTGTTTGATGGTTGTTTGTAGCTTATTTCAGGTTCTCCAACTTCACACCCTTGCATTGAAGAATTGTAAAGTGTTTCGACCATTAGTTTCTCTTCTGACCTCACACTTTAGGGGGAAATCTGTTACACATCAAAATTGCACACTTAAGTATCTCACCCTAAGTGTCGCAAGTGTCGTAAAAGTGTCATATGCACCTTGGTAAGTGTTGCAAGTGTCATCAAGTGACGTATGCACCTTACTAAGTTTCACATGCAATTTTCTATGTTTTTATATGTTTTTTAACCACCATCAAATAACATTTTCCATAATCCCTAAGTCGTATTGGAGGAGGAAACCCATCATTTCAAGGCCAAAAACACACTTTTTACTTGAAAAATCGACCATTTTTTGGTCATTTTCGAAGGGTAGTGCCCCCCTGGACATACTGAGGGAGTGATACAATTCCCCCATTACCTTATGTAGGGATAATTGATCTAGGATCAATGCCCTATATATAACTATATTAGAGCGTTGACTTTGGTTAGAGGAAAATTTGGAGAATTCCACCTTTTTCTAAGGACCATCTCTTGGGGATGAGGTTGGTTTGGATCAAATACTATCCTATGGAACTATCCTAGGATAATATCCTAACATAAAGGAGTCATATCCTCAACCAATCCCAAAATCTACTCATGGTGGTTGAGCCTCCCAAGCTTATAAAAAGAGGCCTTTTCAAGGAAAAAAGGGAAGAATTTGGAAGGTATCAAACCTTTGATTATGAGAGGCAGATTTGAGGTACTAAACTTATGATCTTGGGATAAATATTTTGGTTATGATCTTGGAAGAATCATGCAAAGTCTATACGAGGAGATCTTGGAGGAATGATGCATCATCATCCATGGTTGTAAGTAATCTTCTTTGTTAGGATATTTAGACACTTAGGAGTTAGTTAAGATCTACTTGGTCTAATATGTCGTTAGGTAAAAGTGTGTTTCTTTAGTATGCATTAGTATGCATTTGTAGTTAGGAAATCCGACGGTCACGATATGTTCCCGAC
>ML782004.1:257859-270158 GCA_009831015.1 Picea engelmannii | reverse complement strand
GTGAGAAACTCTCTTGTAAAATCTCTCTGTAATCTTTTTCTTTGCATTAATAAACTGCTCCAAGTGGCCGCGTTGGCTGGGGTCGTGGATGTTTCCCCGTAGGGGTTTTACCATGTGAAAACATCGGTGTGTTGATCTTTGATTTGGTTATGTGAGTGGCTACTGAAGGTGTTCTTCCTCTGTTGGAATACCTATGTTGTCGAACATTCTTGAGTTCTCATATTAATATATGCTTGACCTATTTCCTTCTAGTTTATGTATCTTTACATGTGATTGTCTATTGTAGATGAATTTGTTTAATCTAGTATGATAGAGTAGGAGTTTCATTGTTTCTATTTGTTGTATGTAGTTTGTAGGTATCAAGCTGTATGACAGATTTTGGATATCAAGTTCAAATTGGAGCAGTGAAGAAAAACGCCGAAATAAGGTGCATCAAACTTTCTTCCTTCTCTTTCTCTTTCTGACTAGTTAAGCAAATCTCAAAGGGATGTTAGTGTCCAATGTTAGCATATTTATGTCTCGGTAGTAGGGGCCTATAATCCAAGAGGATATTCACCTATGCACAGGGGAATTTTCCTGCAACCGTAATCCACAATAGATAGTAATTTTGTTTGAGCTATGTTTTATCCCCAAGCCTAAGAATACATTTCCTTTTTCACCCCTTGATTTTTTCTCTTTATATCCAAATACTGTGAAAATAGTGAGGGCTTCTTATCAGAGGATCCTTCATCTCTAGAGGTGTGTAAATAGTTTGGTGTTGACAATATATCTAAACTGAGATGCTCAATAGTGATAGCATACCCCTTTGAGGCCGAACTAGCTTCACTTGATCCTTGTCTGATTTGCAATATACCCTTCCCTTCTCTTGTAAAATCATCTAAGAACTCCTCTAAGTCTAATTCTTCATCACCTTTAGTATTTTTTTCTTATCTTCTCACTTAGTTGATCATCAATATCCATTTCACAATGCATGTCTGAAAATATCCCCTTTCCAAGTTGTAATTCTTGTTTCTCAGGAGTTTGAATTAAATTGGATTTGTCTGTTGACTCAGTGGTAGTTTGATTTTGGGCCTCTCCCTCTAGAATATTCTTAAAATATTCCCATGAATCCAAGTTAGAAGTTATTTCCACTACAATATTTGGAATATGCTTGTACATGAGCCTTCTCGTTGCAATCACACCATGTGGATCATACACCCATTTACTTTCTTTTTCAAAATCCAACTGTTGTAGCCTTTCTTCTGTAAAAACTAGAGAAGTTCTGAGATTTACCAATAAATGGCCAACCTCTTGAGGAATCTTGAAAGTGATGGCCTACTTATGCTAGCCAAAATGAAATTGATCTGAAATGAGCCTTTGTCTGATGTATTCCAAAGAAAATATTCTTGGAGCTAGGAAAATTGGAAGCTTGTATGGATCCTATTCAAAACTATATACTCTAATGATGGTGTGATCCTTATCCAGGTACCAATCTCTTATTCTGGTATCTTTTCTCAACTACAATATCTTTTTAAACTCACGAAACATCCTAGGAGGCTGAGTTCCATGGAGCATAATGTAGCATGTAATCATGAACTTATTTACATAAAGGTTGAAACCTTGATTCTGGTCTCGTTTCCTCACCTCCTTAGTCCACTCAATTACTATCTTGGTATTACCTGAATTGTCCTTATTTTTCATCCCAAATATCTCAAAAACGAAATAATTAATGAATAATATGATGTGCACCAATTAGGCCTCGTATCTAAAATACTTAGTGATGTGATAATTACAATTGGAAGTTTATGGCATCCTGTAGGAAATGAAAATAATCAAATTTTGTGAGGGTGATTGACTTTGATGGACATAAGAAAGAAAGAATCCCTAAAATGGTCTCATCCACTACTCTATCACGTTCATAGCCTAAAACTTGACAAATCATGGAAATATCCTACCTAGTTATTTTAGGGAAGATGGTGGATTTTAAAGGAGGTGGACAAGTTGGTAATGGGGCATGTAGGGATAATAGATAACTCAATAGATTCTCTCTTTCAAACTGTGATATTTCTTGGTACTTAGATTCAATATCATCATCATCTAGGGTTTCATATACAACATGGTATATAATTTGGAGCATTTGGAAAATGTATTCTTTAGTTATTTCACAAACTATCCTAGAATCATGTACATAAATTATTTGTTGCCTATCCACCTGGTAATTGACATCACAACAATTGACTAATTCTGGAAAGTGATAAGTTTTGGGAACAATTGATCTGGCCAGGTTTGATTCCCATAAGTTCAAGTAATTTCTACCATTTTTAGCGTCAACTTGGGTTCTCTGAATTAATTGGTGAAGGTAAGGAAAAGACAGTGCAGGGTCGAAAACATCCCTTTCCTTGTCCTCCAAGTAATCAACATATACATTTGTTTTCTTGGATGGTCATATTTGGCTAGGGTTTGATTTAGTGTCCATTTGATTACTTTTAGGGGGAAAAGACTAACTACCTTTCTCCATATATCATTATTTTAAACAATTTGAACACATTTGAAATAAGGAAATGAGAACAATACTCAAACTTATTTGTCGAAGGAGAATTTGACTTCTTTTACAGGAGTCTACTATACTCATAACATAGTTTACCTTGTGTGTTTACATCATCTCCTTTGGGTTAATTGTATTAAACTTAAAAAAAAATCTTTGGATTACATCGACACAGTGTATTATTTATTTGGCTTACATCACAATGGCACCTGTCATCAATTCGTGCATTTCGGTGGTGAGATAAAGTGGTTTCATAATACCACCCCTGCATACCAAAATGAATAAGGTGATAACAAATTATCACCTGTTAATACAATGGTTCATGATTTAGGCCTCTAACCCCTTGTTATCCAGCGTGCACTTTCACTCATCGAAATAAGTTGAGACTATCGATCTTGGATCTATATTAATGGTTCGATCCTATTTGTTGATTTTTCATTTCAAACCCTGTTTTATCTATGTTGTCACTACAAAAATATGGCAAAGTGATGTAGTATACAGGGTATCGAACCTAAACTAATGACTGAATGATAGGGAAACATTGAAGTGAATGGAACTAAAACATAACCAATGTGAACCATTTAAACATGAACAAACAACTACAGGCTCTACATTCTCTATCTATATCAACAATGATGCTACATAACGAAGAAATTGTGGGGTTGATCCCTCTAACACACAAGTGGGGTCGATCTCTCCTTGTCCTGGTTTTCTCCTCTGTGCACTGTCATTATTGGCAAGTTTTAATCCAATGAAAATGTCAAGGGGTTTCTCCTCTCCACATCGGTACTGGAATGTGGGGTCGATCTAATGAAAATTGTAGTGGGTTACTCCTCTGCATACTCTCCTCACTGATAGGTGGGGTTGAACAATGCATTCGTCAATAATTTTGGGAGATGGTTTATTTTCTCGGGTTTTGGTGCCATAGTTTTTTTTTATGTTTGAAATGTACATTTTTTATTTGTTTTATTTTTTGTTTATTTTTTATTTGTTTGTAATGTACTTTATTCATATTTTAATTTAATATGTTTTTATAGATATATGTAAGGGTATAGTTCCAAAGTGGAGGTAGGATCCTATGCATGGAAGGTGATAGGGAGAGAAATGGGTTGAGGGAGGGGGCTAACAAGAGCCATCTATTTCATTTTTAACGTAACTATTAACACATGCCTCGATTTTCCCTTCCACCTGAAATATTTATACAAGATTCATTCCATTCATGAATTTTCTCATAAGTTAGGGGGATAAGGGGGATAAGTCAGGTATGTAACATTTGCAGGGATTTATCCATCTTATTCGTCTAATTCATGCAGCCATGATCGAGGTTGCAGTAATTCCTGGTATCTCAATATTTGTCCCAGTTAATATTATGCAAGCCCCATGGTGAGAAATTGGGACATGTTGGCTTAGAATTAAAAGTGCTTTGAGACATAAAAAAATTGTTATAGCACTATGTTGAAGGTGTAGGGGTTGTGGCCAGGACCCTAGGAAGAGGTACGACCATAAGGAGCTTAGATGGGATCAGGTGTGGGGGTTGTCGCAGCCGAGGTTAAGTTGAGTTAGGTATAGGCAAGGGAATTATAGGGATAGATGGGTATACTAGGGACAAAGTGGAGGTGGTTGGTTCTTATGCACAGAGAGGGAGAGGGAGAGGGAGAGAGAAAGTTGAGGGAGTGGGAGAGCCAACAAGCTAAGTTTTATTTTTAATTTTTTAATGGCACAATTAACACATGTATCGATCTTCCATTTCACCTCTAAATACCTCCCTCTATCTATACTCCTCCCTCCCTCCCTTTATCTCCATATCACTCACAACCTCTCATCTTATGCTTTCTCTCTCTCTCTCTCTCTCTCTCTCTATCCATGTCATTGATATCGACCTATCACAATACTCTAACACACTCTCACACTATCATAATACTCTCACACTCTCACACTATCACATTTGTCTCACATTCTCACACTATCAAAGTACTCACACACTATCACACTATCACAATACTCTCACACTCTCACACATTCTCTTCCTTTCTCTCTCTCGATTCAACTCTCTCCATATCAATCTCAACCTCTCTATATGCCTCTCAACCTATCTATATCGCTCTCACACTCTCACACACTCTCTCTTTACCCCACCTCTTTGCCTTCCTCTCTCTCTACACCCCTCTATGTCTTCCTCTCTCTACCCCCCTCTTTTTCTTCCTCTCTCTCCCTCTCACATCACACATTCTATCATATAGTATCAATTGTGAGTAATTTAACATATTTCGATTGTATATATCACACTCTCAACCTCTCTTCTTCTCTTTCTCTCTCTCCACCTTTCTAGTCTTGACCTCTTGTTCTCTCCTTCCCGCATTCTCACTATACCCCGCCCCCCTCTTTATCTCTCTCTCTCTCTATTCCCTCTTTGTTTTCATATCTCTCTACCCCCCCTCTCTCTTCCTTTCTCTCCCTCTCACATCACACATTCTCTCTATCTTCCTCTCCCCCCCTCTTGCATCCTCACACATTCTCTCATGTAATATCAATTGTGAGTAATTTAACTTACTTCATTTGTATCACACTCTCAACCTCTCTTCTACTCTCTATCTCCCGATTATGTCTCCATATCACTCTCTACCTCTCTCTATCCCTCTCACACTATCACACACTCTCTCTCTACCCCTCTCTCTATCTTCCTCTCTCTCTACCCCCATATTTTTATTCCTCTCTTTTCCTCTCACACTCACACATTCTCTCATATATCAGTTGTGAGTAATTTAAGTTACTTAATTTCTCTCTCTCTCTCTCTCTCTCTCTCTCTCTCTCTCTCTCGCCCCTCTTTCTCTTACCCCCCCCTTGTCTTACTCTCTTTATCCCTCACACATTCTCTCATGTAATATCGATTGTGAGTAATTTAACTTACCTCATTTGTATCACACTCTCGAACTCTCTTATATTCTCTCTCCATATCACACTCAACCTCTCTCTACCCCTCTCACACTATCACACTCTCTCTCTACTCTCCTCTCTCTCTACCCCCATATTTATCTTCCTCTCTCTCCCTCTCACACTCACACATTCTTTCATATTTCAATTGTGAGTAATTTAAGTTACTTCATTTGTATATATCACACACACACTCTCTCTCTCTCTACCCCTCCTCTTACTCTTACCCCCCCCTTTGTCTTACTCTCTCTCTACCCTCATCCTCTTTGTCTTCCTCTCTCTTCCTCAAACATTCTCTCATATATATATATATAAATTGTGAGTAATTTAACTTACTTCATTTGTATCACAATCTCAAAATCTCTCTATCCCTATCACATTCTCTCACACACACTCTCTACCATCCCATTTTGTCTTCCTCTCTCTCCCTCTCACACTCACACATTCTCTCATATATCAATTGTGAGTATTAATTTTAATTTACTTCATTTGTATGAATAATGTTTGAAAAAAATTCTCATCAAAGAAACTACAATGCAAAGACAGCGACATTAAAGCATGACCTAGACCTAGGACATGACCTAGAGTAACTACACCTATACCATGAAGTACCCATAGAGGGAGCGATCCAAAAAGAGTTGTCTTTTTCATTTTTAATGGCATTGTTAGCATGTGCCTCGATCTTCCTTACCGCTTGTAAAATGTATATGGGATTCATTCCATCCATGACCTATACCATGACCTATACCATGACCTATAACTAGGCCTTGACCTATAATTGTACCTAGACCATGACCTATAAAATAGAAATACTATTTCTTTGTCTCCCATTCACTCTCTCCCCTTATCTCCTGCTCTCCCCCTAATCCTATGTCTCGATGCCACCACTCTCTCGCTCTCTCTATCTCTCATTATGATCTATCACATGATCACTCACTCTCTCCCCTTTTCTCCCTCTGCCTCTCTCTTTCTCCCCCAATTACTTTTCCTCTCTCCCCCACAACAACCATATGGGTAAGTTCAAATCACAAATATAACAAATAATAATAAGCTTACTTTGTAATTTCAAATATAACGATTTGATGTTATATCTATCTATCTATCTATCTATCTAATAATAATAATAATAATAATAATAATTCATAAAAATTGAGCCATTTTTTTTTTGTGGAATTTCAAAGTGTTAAATATGACAATATAAAACTTTTGATAAAATCAGAAAATAAAATGTATTAATTATTACAAATTGTAATGTTTTCCAAAGTACAACCTACTAATTATAAATCATTATGATTTTCCAACTACTACAACTTTAGTATCATAATTATTAACTAATTAAAATTCCATCCGAGTTTAGTGACAATATTCATAATTTGATTGATTGATACAATCGTCAATTGGAGCGAATTGTGTCATAATTCACACATGAAGAATATCAACTTCTACTGTTGAAATCCAATGAAGGATTTAGGGTCATTTGTTTGATATTTTTTATTTAAAAGATAATAAGATATTGAGCACTATGAATCGTGGTGATTACACATATCTAATGGTGACATAAGGCTCAAAATACCGAAGAAAGGTGAATAATTCAAAGACTGAGAATACTTCTGCAGCTACTGCTAGTGTTACCAATTCTGTAGTTATTTTTCCTGCAACACTGATTATTTCAAAAATGTCCATAGATCCATTTCCCGAAGTTCCTACTCATTGAGTTAAGAGTGCTCCTAGAGCAAGGGATAAAAAATTGAAATCTCATGCAAGGAATGGACAACCTTTAGTGGAATTTAAACTCACAGTTGAGAACAAACTAAACATAATTATGAATGATTTAATGGGGATTAAACATTATCTTCATTTTGTAAAATGTGCCAAATGCCAATCTAAGGAGAATAATGCAGGAGTTGGATGCATTAGTTCATCTTCCTCTAGGAATAATGTCTAGATAATTAGCCAAGATGAGGAAATGGGTGATCCCTAAATAGATTCATATAATTGTATATTAGTCATTTTAAGTTTAAGTACTGTGTTTGAGGATGCGATTTAGACATATTTTGTGATTTTTATAATTCTAGGCTTTTAGCCTAATACTTTGTATATCTCATTTTTAATATAAATGACTTATGATGTTCCTCTAATGACTCATCTCTTATTTGACCAATGTGTGTTATGTTTATCTTAAGGATAATTACAAGAAATATTCATCTGAAATATATGTTAGAAAGATATTTTGTTTGTTTCAATGTACTTAATCCAATACAAAATTTGATATTTCGAGTCATATATATTTTATACTTACTATGCTTAGTTTTTGTAAGGAATTTTAAATTATGTTGATAAAGAAGAATTTGTAATAAGAGTTTTTTTGGACAATAGAGTCTCTTATGAATAAAAATGAAAAATTGACCATGGTTTCTCTCATAACCCACCATCCTATCATTCATCATAATTATGAGAATCTTTCTGCATAGAAATCATCCTTTTCGGAGTGTAAATACACTACTAAACATGTTATAAATATTGGAATCATCAGATGTTGAGGGTTGTTGAGGAATCAAAATGTTCTGTAAGATTTCTTGTAGTGGTCAATGCTACATTCATTGCTTTGATCCAATGTTTTTTTTAAGAGGAATTTCATCAATTTTTCTATATTTTTTTTTTGTTTTGAACAAATTTAGGATACAATTTTTTGTATTTTCATTGAAAATAAAAAAAATGTAGCACAATCTATTATTATAGTTGTCATCACATATAGTTGTCAATAGGTCATAGGATGACCAAGTCCATGGTCTGCGCATATATCATCCTTAAGAAAAAAGCGCAACACTCAAAGCGGTCTATTACGGGCTCAAAACCAGGAGGTTGGCAGGTTCAATTTTCAACGACAGAGACCCCATGGGAATTTTATATCAACGGCTCACGGGAATTCAGGATTAAAAAGTAGCACGAGGATTAACAACTAGATAGAGGAGACGAAGTCCTGAAGTAAAATCTAAGCCATTGAAGGTTGAGGACACGCGTCAGCGGATCTCATGCTTCAGAAGATTTACTTCGGAGGATTGCGTGAGCTGTGCATTGAAGAGTCTGGAAGAGTCGAAGCCCGAATTCCCAAAATAATCATGGACCATTGATCTCAAACAAACAAGGACCATTGATCTTGGAAGGAGTATCACCAGAAGCCTTGAAGTAGTAAAGGTCTCGAAGTGAATCTCGACCATCTAAATAAAAGGGCCACGCGTCACCACATCTTTCACTTTAGAAATTCGACACTTCAGAGAATTGTAAGAGCTATGCATTGAAAAGGCCCGAAGCTTGAACTCCCGAAGTAGTTGGGAGCCGTTGATCTTCGCAGTAGGAGCCAGGGTCCATCCAGAGCAGTGTGTGGAAACAAAAGTGGGGCTTCCCAGATCGTAGATCACGATCATATCAATGGCTCACGTGTATTCGACATGTCAAAGTTGCACGAGGATTAGTGAATAGGAAGAAGCCCTAGAGTTAAATATCAAGCACCATGTGTCCTTCTCCATTGGACAGTAAATATTTACTTCGAGAATCCAGACTTCAGGAATTTTTAGCTCCTCCCCTCTCGCTTTCATATGGAGAGTTTTCTCCCAAAGTCCACAGATCGTTGTCACATGTCCATCCAAATATAACGGTGGTAGTTTCCTTCAGGACTCTGGGCTTCGGGAGTTTCATCCTCCTCGCTCTCGTTTTCATCCAGAATGCTTTCTCCCAGAGTTAATAGATCCTTGTCGCGTTTCCTCCCCATATCGACGGTCATTGTTCACTTCAGAGCTCCATCTCTACATGCATACCGCCCCCAAGCTCTGAAGTGCCAAAGTATGTGGCAATCATCATTTCATATATGTGGTGCTCTTTTAGTCATGACACTTGGAATCCATCTGGAGATGACACGTGGCACTCAGTCCAAGAACCTTTGGGCATATCATCTGCTTGTTTCCAAGTGACACATGTCACCTCTCTTTTCATGACACGTCAACATGGTGACGTCAGACCACCACCTTAGATCATCTTCCAGGAATTGTTCTTGTTCAACGCCAAAATTAACACCATCTCCCAATGCAGTTAGAACACATGTATTCTTTAGCGGTGGTGCTAAATTCAGCAGTAGCACCCAAATCGCAGATCACGACCAGATCAACAACCATGCTTCATTGCGGGGGCGTAACATGCTCAAACGATAAAATTATCGAGTGGTCCCGCAATTGAAACCATGGTATAGCAAAAGAGATATGTGGTAGAAGGTGGTGGATTGCGGAATCAAAAGTGGTGTGAGTCCAAATTGCCTTTGACAGCCCCGCAATCACATGCTCATATAGCATCAAATATGAAAGCAATGTGTGGAATCTCCCTAGGCATTAAGCCTCATCTTGGTCCCGATGAAGGATCAGTTAATGAGAAAGGAGTGGTGGTTGAAACCTTGACTCAGTCCATAAATAGAAGGCGTGGAGGGTCTGGCTGTGGAGACAGAGCTATCAGCTCGAGGTACCACGGTGGATGTGTTTTCCTGCAGGCCCATGCTGAGATGAATTTGTGTCTGACAAGAGGATACATGCACAGTTTGACAGAAGAAGGCACAGACGAAAGGATTTGAATGCAATGACCAGATCACACTGTTGGTAGTCGTGAATTGATTTGAGTATAAATCAATGAGTTCAATATTTTGTTAAGGTGTTCAATTGGTTGAACAAAGCTCCCTATTTTGTAATATTTCGATGCCAAAGTTGTTCTCTGGTTATGTATCAAATTTGAGACTTTCACATTAATAGAAGTCAACCTCTTTTCATCTCTTTGTAAAAACTATGCTAAAACACTCGGTCATGGAGGATCCAGTCGAGGATTGTGATGCTATTGTAATGTAGGTTTGATTACAGTGGTATCGTGACTAGTTTTAGTCAACTCCCCTTTTATCTTATTTATCCTCACACTAAAACACTTGGGCATGGAGGATCCAATCGAGGGTTTTGATGCTATTATAATGTAGGTTTGATTACAGTGGTATCGTGACCAGTTTTAGTCAGCTCCCCTGTTATCTTATTTCTCCTCACACTGAAAGGCTCGGGCATGGAGGATCCAATTGAGTTGTTGTAGTTTCATCATGATGTAGGTTTGATCATTATGCTACTGTGACTGTGTGCCTATGACATATTTCAGTGTCTGAAGCTTGAGTTCAAGAGCATTCTTGACCCTGAGTTTTTCTTCACCAAGATGCTTGAAGGTCGGATGCCCATAGCTGACTTGTCCACTTTCTCACTAATTCTTCTTTCTTCTCACACTTAAGCTCAAATCACTGACTGAAGTTAATGAGGACCTCACTTCCCTGTGCATTGCTTGTCCAGTTTCTGTGTAAAAGTCATTCTTGTACTGAGTTTTGTCCATTTGACCTCCATTCATAAAACCAACATCCACCAAAAATTTTGATGGGTACTAGGCTTATCCTCTTGCAGTCAGAGGGTGACTCTCAGTGCTAACAATAGTTATGCATACACTTATATTTTTCACTTAAATATAAATATTTTCCATGAACATATAATCTATGTTTTCTTAAAAACGTTTCTAAATCAATGATTACGCATCCCAAAGTTTTTGGGAATATTAAGTACATGTGGATGAATAGTTAATAACAACTACTCTTGGGAAACCATGGATTTTCAATTGAAGTCGTGTAAGTTTTTGTGGGAAAATTAAATGTTTTTAATACTTTACTTGTATTCTTTTTTTTACTTCTCTCAACATCAAGGTGGTATACCATGTTGTATATTAGTGTGTAGAATTTTTTCAATGTTTGTCAAAAGATTTTTTCCATTGTCATTTCTTCTTCTTGTAAGTTGTTAATTATTGTCAAAGATGCACATGTGACACTAATGTAATGGTTTTGTTGCCAAATTTTAAAGGTAGTAACAAGAATTCAATTGGTTATTTCTAAGATAAATGATATCTCTCTCTCTCTCTCTCTCTCTCTCTCTCTCTCTCTCTCTCTCTCTATATATATATATATATATATATATATATATATATATATATATAATTTGATCACCAAATGGTTTGATAAGTTATGACTTATGCATTTTGAAAGAAGAAACATTGCTTTGATCTCTAAGTATGATCACCCTACTTGTTTTCAATCTACCTTCTATTTTTAATAATGACTAAAGGTGTTATTAGATCATTGTTGGATGTATAATAAAGTGGGTCAAAATTGGCACCAGGGTGTGTATTTTACTTTGAGGTCGATTTGCAATCAAATTTACATAAATCCCAAATCCAGCTGCATGAAAGAAACCTCTCATGTTCTTCATTTTCACTGTAAATGACATGTAAATTTAATTACAATATATCTTGCTCCATATTACAACCTTTACAAGAATTTGTTAGCTACAAGGAATCTTGGTCATGCATTTTAATGTTCTCACTTAGTATAGGTTCAACCTTGCAAATTACAGAGTATTTTCACACAAAAGAGTCTTTTATGACTCTTAAATCAAAACTAACCTTGGCTTATCTCCTAACCCACCATCCTTTGAATCATCAAAATGCCATGAATCTTTATGAATATAAATCATTCTTTTTGGAGTGTGAATGCACTACTAATTTTACAAACAAGTTATACATATTGGAATGACAAATTTAGAGTTTAAATTTTAAATTATTGATCCTTAGCCAACTTTGGGAATGCAAATTGTTATCCCCGATATCTAGGGATAACTAGGAGATCATGTCTCGAGGCCCACATGGTCCTAGACATGGAGTACCGAGAGCAGGGTTGACTTGAGCATGGCCCTGGAGGGCCCATCTTTCTTCTTCTTCGTCAGATTAGTCCTGT
>ML782004.1:224321-256450 GCA_009831015.1 Picea engelmannii | reverse complement strand
TTAGTCTTTTGTCTTGGTTATTTTTGGCTTATGGAGTGAGGCGCTACTCTTGGAAGGATTATCTTTGGCATGCATATGGTGTTTTTATCATTGGAAGGTGTTACAACTAGGGTTTGATTTGGCTCTTCATGAATTTGTAAGTAAATTTTGCATGCAAAACTTCTTGATTGAATGGATGTAGGTAGAATATATTACTTTATGGTTACATTGTTATTTTTATGCTTAATCATTGAAACCCTAGGGAACAAGCACACAAGTAGGTCCTTGCTTCATGTCCCCATGATAAAAGCTTGATTAGCCATTTGATTAAGAAGAATCTAGCCTAGCCATTGCTACACTAGTTCCTCTTATTCTTGGGTTAGATTGAAACATAAATTGAAGAAAGAAGACGTCCTAGGGCTAATTAATTTTACACCTAGGGTTTGACTCTTGGGGTTTGAAAATCCTTGCCCCCAAACAACACTTTTCAACCATATATTTATGTTTTATAGCTAGCCATTTTTGCCAAAGAGTCTTAAGGAAAGAGGGAGGAGCATGAGGCCTAGCTTTAGCTACACCAGAATGAGCCTCCTCCCCTTAGGGTTTTGATTTGGTGGCCCTGCCATTGCAACACCATCAAACCTAACTCTCCCGTCCTTAGGTTTAAGTCCTTTCAAGCCTTTAGTCTCTCTCTATTTGACTCCATTTACCCAAGGCACTAGTCTAAACTTGCAACGTTGAGTCTTTGGTGTTTAAACCATCTTTCAAACTCTTTTAATTTAAAACCCTAACTAACCCTAGCGTCATACTAACCCTAGCTAGATGATGACGTCTTGCCTCCTTGTAACCTTTGCTTAGCATAAAAGTTGCGGCTGAATCATCCATTGATAGACATATAAGTGTTGAGTAATTTCATTGGTTCAAAAAGAAAAATGTTCACTTTGTTGTCTAGCTAACCTAACGCTAACCCTAAGGTGATGTCATACCTGGTATTGTCACCCTTTGATAGGCTTTGGGTTGTTGATCATCTTCATAGGCTTAATTTGCAAAACGTCCTTCTCATTGTCTACCAAAACTAATATAGACAAGCTTGACGTCACCCTTAAATTGCATAGTGACGCAGCAACAATATTTATGTATGATCACATTTATTGCGTTGTGATATAATAAAGATTGATTTTATACATTGAATGCAAGTATCATTTTTGTATTTATTGAAGAAGTGCTATTATAAACTATAAGCTTTAATTTCAATCATTGACTTCGTCAATAATTTCATTTATTATTGCTCATATGTATTAAAGATAGTCATTAACAATTTGAAGTACTAACCACTGCAACACGTTTTTAGTTTTATTTTCCTTGTCTCGCAAACATGTGCCTTCCTCAGTGGAATTACCTTCTCTTTGACTATCCTTTTGGCAGTAATCTGTGAAGGGAAAACGTACTTTAACCTTTGAGCCTTATAACCTTGATCCTTTTCCTTCGGAACCCCAGATTACTAGGGACGTCTCCCTTGGGATTAGCCACCTTGAATAGAAAGAGCTCCCCATCGAGGTGACAGTGGGTGGGGAAGCTCCTGTTATGCTAGTTTGAGCCTTGCCTTCAAGCTACTTAAACCTTTCCTACAAACTGAGCGATAACACAAATTAAGATAGCCAACTTTAAAAATTTCTCACTTTGGTTTTAAAATGCAATTGTTATCCATTATGCACACCAAGTAGGTTTGTGTCTCAAAATGCCAATATAAGTTTATAGACAAGTGTGAAATCACAAACTACAGCTAATGAAATATGGACCTCTAAAGTTGGATCAAATTTGAGACTATGGTGTGCATTTGAGGATGAGGTAGTTTTCCCTTCAAATTTACATGAAATCCTAATTCTAGTTCCATGAAAGAAACCTCTCTTACTCCTTGATGTAAGAGCATTGCTCCCTCTCAACATCCAAGTCAGCAACCAATGCAACAGCACATGAGGGATGGGGAATATCCCGAGGAGAGAGGGCACAACATTCTCATTTTGTTTTAAATCCCAAATTTAATGTAATTAAGACTGTAAGGCTCAAGGAAGGCAAAGCCATTGAATTTGTGTATGGATGGTGTAAGTCACCTTTAATGGTTGATAGGTAGATGAATCCAAATCTGATCCGAATGAGTTATAAATTAAAGGTAATTTAATGTATTAGGTGAGGAAGGATCGAGAAGCCCCTCTTTTGTATGAGGATCAATGTATTGATGATAATTATTATTCTCTCTGGATAGATTAGGAGAGTTCTTGAGAGAAGGAGAGGAGAAGAATTGACACTCTGTTGTTGTCAAGTCTAGTAAAAACTGTAAACATTGTGATGGCATTCATATTTAATAGAAAAGTACATTTTCCTGTATAGGAATCTATGCGTGTGTTATCTGTGTGAATGAGCATTTGTTTTCTGAATGTTTATTGAATGTATGTGAATTCCATGAGTGCATTTATGTTCTCTTTGTAGGAATAGATAGGATTCCCTGTCTATGTGGATTTTATGAGTGTTATAGACTCCCGAGGATGTGCAAGGAGTGCACACCAGATTTATTGGAGAACTCTGAAAATCCAGTGCAAGGAGTGTGAAAGAACTCAATTTCGAGTTCAGGAGAGCGTGCCAAGTGGGCACACTAGAGCTAGTCATAATCTTAAAAGGGATAGGAGTTCAGTGCAAGGAGTGCACTAAGGACCAATTCTAAGGGTCTGTCAAGCTTAGGAGAAATAGTGCTAGTCTGCACAGAGATAGCACAAGGCGTGCACAGACACTAGAAGGAAGTGTCACAAGATCAGGAGGAAGAGCGTGGGTGCCATGAGGGCACAAGGATTTGTTTGAAGGAACAAAGGGTATAGCCCCTTTGAAGTTTGAAGAATATGAAAATCTCATAAGGGGGAGCATTAAAATTAAACACAAGCAAAGGCCGCAACCTCTAAACCTTGATAAATTACAAGGTCGGGAGGGAAACAACTTGACGCAAGGAGTGCGCCCACACTTTCATTGAAGTGTTTGAGAGCACATGAAAGATAGTGGTTCATGACAGTAAGTAGAGGCCAAGGAGTCATTCCTGTGAGAATAAATCAAAGTCCAAGCCTTTTAGAACCTGGGAAAATCCATTTGAGGAAGCAGATCCATGATGGAGGAGAAAGCTACAGTTGTTGTCAGATGGACCGCCAGATTAGATCTAGGCCATTGGATTACACTATCATTAGAGGAGAGCACATAGCACAGGAGGAAAAACCTGAGCCATCGATTGGGATGAGGAGAGAATGTGAGCCATAGATCTCATGATTCGGTCATTCGACACTCTGGGTGAATCGTCGTTGTTGTTTGGGACAAGGAACATCAGAAGCTCTGAAGTCCCATAGCTAATCTCAACCATAGATCAATAGTGCAGCGTGGGTCCTTGATTGTTAATCCCTTCAACGGTTCAGATACCTGACATATTTTGGTATTTATGTTGTATTTGCGGATTCGCGGAGCTCCGAAGCCCGAATAAACGTCAGCTGAAGATCAAGAAGCACATCGTGGGTCATTATATCCCTGAGACTTCGGTGGTTTGGGGATTCAACTATCTAGGTGAGTTCCAAAGAGGTTTGTTGGAGCACAAGAACTCCAAATCCCAGAGTCCTGGATTATATTCCAACCGTAGATCATGAAGGAGGGGAATTCCCTACCAGTCGTTAGATTTGATTGTTTAATGAGAGAGAAAAGTGGAAGGACAGGAGAGGACCCATAACATCCGGTCAATGCCACTTTATGACCAGATTGGACTAGTAACAATCCGGGTGAGTTGGAGTGTTGTGAATTTGGTGAATTCTTCAAAGCACCGTAGTCCTAGAGCTCTGAATAACGCCTTTTTTTTAGCACTCGTTTCTAGCCCAAGGTCATATGACCATTATGTTTGGGGAAAAGAAGCTAGATATTGTGGTTTAAAAGATCATAGGAGGAAGGGGGATAAGTATTAAGCTCCCAACGATATTTTGTTTGGTCTTGCAATGGAATTAAGGGCCCTATGTGTATCAGAGAAGGATCCAACATGGATTCGAGAGAGGCATTCCAAATCCTGTGTGTAATCCAGAGATAGGGAGGTCACACATTTGGATCAGGTGGTATCAGAATAGGATCCAACAGGGATCCGAGAGAGCCATTCTGACTCCTGTGTGTGATCCAGAGACAGAGAGGTTGCACGTTTGCTTCATGTGGTATAAGAGTAGCAACAAAAAGAAGAGGAGTACATGAGAAGATCCATAATGAATTTTGGGATCTAGGAATACCTTGACAACAACAACAGAGGATCCATGAGCAGGAGCTCATGATTTTGTCAACAGAGGATTTTGATGTAGGAGAATTTATCCCACTCAACATCCAAGTCAACAACCAGTGAACAATGCATGAGGGATGGGGGAGATACTGAGGAGAGAGGGCACAACCTTTTCATTTCGTTTTAAATCTAAAATTTAATGTAATTAAGACTATAAGTCTTGAAGAAGGCATAGCCATTGAATTTTTGTAAGGATGGTGTCAGTCGCCTTTAATGGCTGGAACGTAAATGAATCCATATCCAATACAGATGAGTTGTAAATTAAATGTAATTTAATTTATTAGGTGAGGAAGGATCGAGAAGCCCCTCTTTTGTGTGAGGATCAATGTATTGATGATAACTATTATTTTCTTTGGATAGATTAGTAGAGTTTTGGAGAGGAGGAGAGGAGAAAAACCGAGACTTTGTTGCATTCCAGTCTTGTAAACATTGTAAAGGCATTCAAATTCAATATACAATCATATTTTCCTATATAAGAATATTTGTTTGTGTTATCTGTGTGAATGAGCATTTTTTTTTTTGAATGTGTATTGAATTTCTATGAATGCCATGAGTTCATTTATGTTCTCTTTGTATGAATAGATATAATTCATTATCCATGTGGATTTTCTGAGTGTTTTGGACTCCCGAGGTTGTGTAAGGAGTGCACACCAGAGTTATTGGAGAACTCTAAAAATCCAGCGCAAGTAGTGTGCAAGAACTTAGTTTTGAGCTCAGGAGAGAATTCCAAGTGGGCACACCAGAACCAGTCATAAGATCAAAAGGGATAGGAGGCCAATGTAAGGAGTTCACTGAGGAATGAGTCTACTGGTCTCTCAAGCTCAGGAGAAATAATGCAAGTATGCATAGAGATAGTTCAAGGAGTGAGAAAACATGAGTAGAAAGTGTCATAATCTTGGGCGGAAGAGCGTGGGTGCCAGGAGGACATAAGGAGTTTTCTGAAGGAACAAAGGGTCAATCCCAGTTGAAGTTCAAATAATATAAAAATATAAGGAGGGGGAGTGTTATAGTTAAACACAGATAAAGACAACAACCTTGATAAATTACAAGCCAAGGAGGGACAAAACCCAACACAAGGAGTGCACCCACACTTCGGTTGAAGTGTTTGAGAGATCATGAGAGATATCGATTCGTGACAGTAAGTAGAGGTGAAGGAGTCAGCCCTACGACAAGAAATCAAAGGCCAAGCCTTTGAGAATCTGAGAAATCCCTTTGAGGAAGCGGAGCCACGATGGAGGAGAAAGCTACAACAAATGTCAGATCGGATGCCAGATTAGATCTGGGCCGTTGGATTTCACTATCAGTAGAGGAGAGCACAAATCACATGATGAAAGACCCCAACCATCGATTGGGATGAGGAGAGAACATGAGCCGTAGATCTCACGATTCGACGATTTGACACTCTGGGTGAATCATCGTTGTTATTTGGGACAAGCTATCTCTGAAGCTCAAAGTCCCGGAGCCAATCTCAGCCATAGATCGGTAGTGCAATGTGGGTCATTGATTGTTAATACCTTTGACACTTCATATACTCGAGATATTTTGGTAGTTGTGTTGGAGTTGCAGAGCTGCACAACTCTAAATCCCAAATAAACATCAACGACAGATCAAGAAGCGCAGTGTGGGATGTTAGATCCACAAGCCTTCGGTGGTTCAATGATTCGGTTGTCTGGGTAAGTTCCAAAAAGGGTTGTTGGAGCATACAAATTCTGAATCCTAGAGTCCTGGATTAGATTCCAACCATAGATCGCGGAGGAGGGAAAATCCCTACCTGCCGTTAGATTTGACCGTTTAATGAGCGGGAAAAGTGGAAGGATAGGAAATGACCCAAAACTACCAGTTAATGTCACTTTATGACTGGATTGATCTGGTAACACTACGGGTGAGTTGGAGTGTTGTGGAGTGGGTGAATCCTCTAGAGCATTGGAGTCCCGAAGCTCCAAATAACGCCTTTTGTTTGACTGCTCGGTTCTAGCCCGAGGTCATATCCCCATTTTATTTGGGGAAAAGGGGCTAGCTCCCGTGGTTTAAAAACTCAGAGGAAGGGGGATAATTATTAATCGTCTAATGAGATTTTTGTTTGGGTCTGCAATGGAAATTAAGGGGCTTGTGTGTATCAGAGAAGAATCCAGCAAGGATCCAAGAGATCCATTACGGCTCCTGTGTGTCATCCAGAGACCAGGAAGTCGCACATTTTCATCATTCTTCAATTGAACCTTAGATGCATAGGTAAATTTACCATTTATGTAAATCCATCTTAAAACTTATAAAAAAACTTTTGGAGCTACATGGAAGCTTGGGCACGCATTTTCATTTACTCACTAGTACATTTTACACCTTGCAAGTTACAAGGAAAACTTTTCCTCTTTTTCAAAACACCCTTTTTAAACATGCAATTGAAAACTAAACTACATTCATAGCAAGTCTACTATGATAAACCACATCCCCAATAACTTTCACAACTCAAATCTAAGGTATAATACAACTTTGGGTTACATTTTACAAACAATATTTTCATTTCTAGGGTTTTACTATGCATCTCTTGCCTATTTTTGCATAGAAGAATCTCTTACGACTCTTAATGAAAATTTAGCCTTGGTTTATCTCCTAACCCACCATCCTCTCATTCAACAAAATTCCATGAATATTTGTGCATAGAAATCATCTTTTTTGGAGTGTAAATGCACTACTAATTGTACAAACAAGTTATACATCTTGGAATGATCAATTCACAAATTAAGTCCTAAATTATTGATCCTTAGCCAACATTGGCCATGCAGTTTAATATATCCATGTTTAACAATTTGGCACTTTGGTTTTACAATGCAATTTTTATCCATTATGCACACCAGGTACGTTTATGCCTCAAAATGCCAATATAAGTTTATAGACAGGTGTGAAATCACAAACTACAACTAATGCAAGATGAACCACCAATGTTGGATCAAATTTGGGACTAGGGCTTGCATTTGAGGCTGAGGTAATTTTACCTTCAAATTTACATGAAATCCCAATTCTAGGTGCATGGAAGCAACCTCTCATGTTCTTCAATTAAACATTATATGCATAGGTAAATTTACCATGTATGTAACTCCATATTAAAACTTATAAAACAACTTTTGGAGCTACAGGGAATCTTGGGTGTGCATTTTCATTTATTCACTAAGTACATTCTACACCTTGCAAATTACAAGGAAAACTTTGCCTTTATTGCACAACCACCTTTTTAAACTTGCAATTGCAAAATAAACAACATTACCAAGTATACTGTGATAAACCACATGCCCAACAACATGCACAACTCAAATAGAAGGTATAATACAACATCAGGTTAATTTTTACAAACAAGTTTTGCATTTCTAGGGTTTGACTATGCATCTTTTTCCTATTTTTGCACATAAGAGTCTTTTATGACTCTTAATGCAAAATTGACCTTGGATTATCTCCTAACCCACCATCCTTTAATTAATCAAAATGCCATGAATCTTTGTGCACATAAATCATCATTTTTTGAGTGTAAATGCACTACTAATTATACAAATATGTTATACATCTTGGAATGATTAATTTACAAGTTATAAAATAACTTTTGGAGCTACATGGAAGCTTGGGCATGCATTTTCGTTTACTCACTAAGTACAATTTACACCTTGCAAATTACAAGGCAAACTTTTCCTCCTTTTCACAACCACCATTTTTAAACGCGCAATTGCAAAATAAACAACATGAGAAGGTCTACTATGATAAACCACATCCCTAGCAACTTGCACAACTCAAATATAAGGTATAATAAAACATTGGGTTACTTTTTACAAACATGTTTTGCGTTTCTAGGGTTTTCCTATGGATCTCTTTTCTATTTTTGTAGAGAAGAGAATTTTATGAATCTTAATGAAAAACTAACCTTGGTTTATCTCCTAACCCACCATCCTCTGATTCATCAAAATCCCATGAATACGTGTTCATAGAAGTCATCCTTTTTGGAGTGTAAATTCACTACTAATTTTACAAACATGTTATACATCTTGGAATGATCAGTTTACAACTTAAATCCTAGATTATTGATAATTAGCCAACTTTGAGCATGCAGTTTAATATAGCCAATTTTAACAATTTGGCACTTTGTTTTTACAATGCAATTTTTATCCATTATGCACATCAGGTAGGTTTATGTCTCAAAATGACAATATAAGTTTATATATATGTGTGAAACCACAAACTAAAACTAATACAAGATGAACCATCAAAGTTCACTCAAATTTGAGACTAGGATGTGCATTTGAGGCTGAGGAAGGTTTCCCTTCAAATTTACATGAAATCCCAATTCTAGGAGCATGGAAGAAACCTCTCTTGTTCTTCAATTGAACTTTAGATGCATAGGTAAATTTACCATTTAGGTAACTCAATATTAAAACTTATAAAACAACTTTTGGAGCTACAGGGAAGCTTGGGCACACATTTTCATTTACTCACTTAATACAATTTGTACCTTGCAAATTACAAGGAAACTTTTTCCTGTTTTGCACAACAACCGTTTTTAAACTTGCAATTTCAAAATAAACAACATTACTAGGTCTACTATTATAAGCCACATCCCCAACAACTTGTACAAGTCAAATATAAGGTATAATACAACATTGGGTTGCTTTTTACAAACAATTGTTTCATTTATAGGGTTTTACTATGCATCTCTTGCTTATTTTTTCACAAAAGAGTCTTTGATGACTCTTAATACAAAATTTACCTTGGTTTATATCCTAGCCCACCATCCTCTGATTCATCAAAATTCCATGCATATTTTTTCATAGAAATCATCCGTTTTGGAGCGTAAATGCACTATTAATTGTAAAAATAGGTTATACATGTTGGAATGATCAATTTATAAATCAAATACTATTTTATTGATCCTTATCCAACTTTGGTAAGATAATTTAATATATCCAATTTTAACAATTTGATACTTTGGTTTTACAATACAATTTTTATCTGTTATTCACACCACACAGGTTTATGTCTCAAAATACTTATGCAAGATGAACCACCAAAATTTGCTCAAATTGGAGACTAGGGCGTGCATTTGAGGCTGAGGCAGTTTTCCTTTCAAATTTACATGAAATCCCAATTCTAGGTGTATGAAAGAAACCTATCATGTCCTTCAATTGAACTTTAGATGCATAGGTAAATTTACCATTTATGTAATTCCATATTAAAACTTATAAAACCACTTTTGGATCTATAGGGAAGCTTGGGTGTGCATTTTCATTTTGTCACTTAATACAGTTTATACCTTGCAAATTACAAGGCAAACTTTGCCTCTTTTTTACAACCTCCCTTTTTAAAATTGCAATTAAAAAATAAACAACATGAGAAGGTCTACTATGATAAGACACATCCCCAACAACTTGCACAAGTCAAATCTAAGGTATAATACAACATTGGGTTACATTTTACAAATATTTTTTGCATTTCTAGGGTTTTACTATGCATATCTTGCCTATTTTTGCAGAGAAGAGTCTTTGATGACTCTTAATACAAAATTGACCTTGGTTTATCTCCTAGCCTGCCATCCTGTAATTCATCAAAATGCCATGAATCTTTGTACATAAAAAACATCCTTTTTGGAATGTAAATGCACTATTATTTATACAAATAGGTTATACATGTTGGAATGATCAATTTACAAACTAAATCCTAAATTATTGATCCTTAGCCAACTTTGGGTAGGAAATTTAATATATCCAACTTTAACAATTTGACACTTTGGTTTTACAATGCAATTTTTCTCTATTATGCACACCAGGTAGGTTTATAGACATGTGTGAAATCGGAAACTACAACTTATGAAAGATGAACCACCAAAGTTGGCTAAAATTGGAGACTAAGGCATGCATTTGAGGCTGAGGCAATTTTTCCTTCAAACTAACATGAAATCCCAATTCTAGGTGCATTAAAGAAACTTATCATGTTCTTCAATTGAACTTTATATGCATAAGTAAATTTTCCATTTATGTAACTCCATCTTAAAACTTATAAAACAACTTTTGGAGCTACATGGAAGCTTGGGTGTGCATTTTCATTTAATCACTTAGTACAATTTATACCTTGCAAATTACAAGGCAAAATTTGCCTCTTTTGCACAACCTCGCTTTTTAATATTGAAATTGCAAAATAAACAACATGAGTAGGTATATTATGATAAACTGAATCCCCAACAACTTGCATAAGTCAAATATAAGGTATAATACAACATTGGGTTACTTTTTACAATCATATTTTGCATTTCTAGGGTTTTACTATGCATCTCTTTCCTATTTTGCACAGAAGAGTATTTGATGACTCTTAACGCAAAATTAACCTTGGTTGATCTCCTAACCCACCATAATCTAATTCATCAGAATCTCATGAATCTTTGTGGATATAAGTCATCCTTTTTGGAGTCTAAGTGCAATAGTAATTTTACAAACAGGATATACATGTTGTAATGATCAATTTACAAATTAAATCCCAAATTACTGATCCTTAGCCAACTTTGGGTAGGAAGTTTAATATATCTAACTTTAACAATTTGGCACGTTGGTTTTACAATGCAATGTTTATCCATTCTGCACACTAGGTAGGTTTATGTCTCAAAATGCCAATAAAATTTTATAGACATGTGTGAAATCACAAACTACAACTTATGCAATATGAACCACCAAAGTTAGCTAAAATTGGAGACTAGGGCATGCAATTGAGGTTGAGGCAGTTTTCCCTTCAAATTTACATGAAATCCCAATTCTAGGTGCTTGGGCATGCATTTTCATTTAGTCACTTAGTATAATTTATACCTTGAAAATTACAAGGAAAACTTTGCCTCTTTTTCACAACCTCCCTTTTCAAAACTTGCAATTGTAAAATAAAAAACATGACCAGGTCTACTATGATAAACAACATCCCCAAAAACTTGCACAACTCAAATATAAGGTATAATACAAGATTGAGTAGGTTTGGACACAAACAATAGAGAATAACTCTATGCCATCTGGATCCTAATTAAGGTTGTAGTACTAGATAGTATGTTAAGAGGCTACAGGTCTTTCGTGACTTTGATTTTCTGATGGAATGGGAAAATGGTAAAAGTAACATTTCTAACTTGGAGTTGGGGCCTATTTTCAATAGGATTATGGAAAATAAAATAGTTTTTGAAGAGGTGTCCTCCCCCCATGACTACCGATAATTCAACTACAAAGTTGATCAATTATCAAAGGAAGAACTCATTTTGGAGGAAGTGTTTTTGCTTGTTCATGAGATTAAGGACCATAATCCTACAGATTTGATATTCTTACATTTTTTTGATGAATGGACTTTTGGTCTTGTTTTAATTTTTGTTTCTGTAAATTTAGAGAGATTTTATCTCATGGTTTTGTCTCAACATCAATACGAAGTTGTGGAAATATGTTTTTAAAGAGTGGCATGTATGAGGAGGATTGTAAGAGTCAAAATCATAAGAATAAGCTATAGTCTTATATGATAGAGGGAGTCTATAAAGGCAATGGATGATAACATTAAAAGTAGAAGGGATCTCGTCAATGTATATGTCATTTCCGCAAGAAATATCAATACAATGATTTTTGTATTATAAAAAAACCCTGAAATATAGATATTTCTTGTAGGTAGTTTCAAACATTATTAAAGAGATGAATGAAATATCACTTAAAGATTGCAGATAATCACTAAATATCACAACAATAATCACATATAAGACAAGTATGAGTCAAAATCATTATTGATCTCCATTATTTCCTCATAAATATAGAAGGATCCTTACATGACAGACATCACAGATACAATCTCCATTACAAAACTGGGAAAACTGTAATACAAATTCTACAACTTTCTCCTCTACGAAGATTCCTCCTAAGGAATATCTAGCAGGCCTTTCCTTTGTTATCTCTCTACTTACAACCTTATATGTTATGTTCTCCATGGGGACCATCGTGACCCATAGGTTTCGTACATAAGTGGATCGTAGCTAACTTTACATGTATTCATAGGTCCTCTAGCCAATTGTTACAACCTTTTATATTATGTTCCCCATGGAGACCACTGTGAACCACAGGTCACTTAAATAATTGGCTCATAACTAGATTTACATGTATTGTTAGATCCTCGAGCTATTTTTTATAGCTTTGAGGTGATGCTTATTACTTGAGGCACACTTCATCCTGTTGTAGATATTTTTCCATTGCAATTGATACTCAAAAGGGTGTTTTATCTAGTCACCATATTCACACTGTGGGTGGGTATTGAAGCAAACTATAGTGCCAATGGGTTTCAAAATTGGTAGTGCACTAAAGGGTATAATGGAAGATAAAAAATTTGGTATGAATATGGAGGGTGCACCACTAGGTGGGAAGAGAGAAACAAAATTATTTTGGATGAGCTCGAGGAAGAAGACTATGGTGGGGATGGACATGATTGATACCAAAAAGGTATATTTTTACCAATTTTTATTGTCTTTTTCCTAACAAACTATTGTGATATCCTATACATGGGTCAAACACCTTCAATTCCCATTTGGCCCGACCAACCCATACATATTCCTTCTCACGAACTACTTTGTCTCTTGTCTCCTTGTAATGCAACATTACCTTGAAACTATTGGCATCATTGATTCCTCCCCTTAATATGTGCTCCATTTTCTTTGGTGCTTCCACTACTGGTGGAGACTCCCCCTTTCTATGTCTTGTGGCCTCCTGGACCGTCGACATTGATGCAGAGTGCTTCTTCTTGACTATTGGCACCATTCACATATTGGTGCAGTATTGTGATCTTTGAGTTGGTCATATGAATCCTTCCCAAGTTTCCCCCATGGTGGTGTAGTCTAAACATTCTACATTTAATTAACATTTTTCACTTAAATCTGGTGATCTAAATATAGAAAAAATCACAATTTTATGTTGTTTAACTTGCATTTTTGAATGCATAAATGGATTCAACATCCTCATAAGCCCCTAGGACATTTGTATTACATAGTCTTACTTCTTATTCCATGGACTATTTCCCCTTCATTATAAAAATGGTAACTCTGGGACATGGTAGTACCGGAAGGACAGGCCATCATATGACTTCATAAGTCACATTAACCAACATCTGATTGAAATTTCCTCATAGGATATCTAACAACATAGTTTATTTGGGTCAGGCACTGTCCAACCTCCCCACATCATGAAAAATTCTAACATGTATTATGTTCATCCATTAATCATTGTACTTACTAATCATATCTCTTCTCCATTCATGTTTAATTGAGGTTTGGAGGTATATAGGGCATAACTAGGCTATGCATAACATTTTTATCCCCCATAGCATGCCTAATTGACATCTAGATCGAGACATAGTGACATAATTAGCCCGAGCTAGACATTTTTATCCATCATATCAGGAATAATTGAAATATCGATCGAGACATTAGTGCAAGCATCATAAACTTGTGAAATAAATGTTTATCCCCATAGCTGGCATAATTAAGGCTCAATTAGGTGTCAAATTGTAACACACCCAACCCCTTAAGTACCTTTTTAAGGGATGGGGCATCAAAATTGATCTTTCCTCCATCATCTCGAATCCTCTTCCTGATATCTCCATCACCTTCTTCTCATCAAGAGATTTCCAATGACTATTACCATGCTCAAATCCAAGATATGGATTGGAAGTTATTCCCTTCCGAAGATCTTCAGGCATCATTGGTCAAAGGCCACGTGGATTCAGATAATTAGTACCATTCCACCTTGCACATAATTGGCCATGGTTTTCATCCCTTAGCGATGATATCATTGTTGGAGAGGCGGTTACAGGGAATGTTCCCCATGACTTCGAGATCACTGGGCCTTTGGCCCTTTGTCCTTCCTATCCATGTCTGAAACATTCTCGGAGTCTCAAAGTCTCGCAATACCCTAGGACTCCTGATTATATGGTGGAGATCAACCCACTGTTAAATCTAATGGTTGAGATTCACCCTCGTTCAACGCATATGTTTAATGGCTTTTGACATTTGACGCTTCAACACTGAATGCCTTTTTTTTCTGTTCGCGTCTCTTTTGGAGTCCCGAAACCATGGAATCCTACCACGTGTATCTAGCCTTCGACCCTTTAGACTCATCCATTATACCACACACAAACCATCTAGAGTTATGAAACCCGAACTCCTAAATGGTCCACACTTACATGTGGTGGCACGTGAAACATAGAGGCAGGGACAGGTAGGTTCGAGCTTTCATTCGACTAACCCTAGCATCCCATATTCCCAAGTTTCTCAAAGTCTCAAAATCCTAGTGCCCCGAGGTATTCCACCAACTATTAGGCCAAGAGAGCATGTACCATGGTTTTAACACGTGACATAGGGTAGGGATGACATGTGGCCCCATCAATGGGTGACACGTGTCACATTCCAATTTCCATATAAAGTATGTAAAAAAGAACGAATCAAGGTGACACATGGCATGTCAAAAAAGGAACCACGTCACTCTAGGTGACGACATATTTCTACATCACTCTGGAATGACATCCTCTAGGAGTCTCTAGATTCTCCTTCCTATGAAATAACACGGAGCTCTGAAGCCCGAACTCTAGCCAACAACCTCCCAATACCCGTTTTATCCCATGGTCGAGATAGGTCCACATAGATCCATAGATCTATGGTCTATTTTCCTTTTACTCCTGGAGTGGTCAATGTCGGACTGACCACAGTCTAGATCCAATGGTTGGGAATAATATTGATGCATCCTCGGATCAATGGTCCTTGTCTCTTCGCGACTTAGACGTTCGGGGGTTTCGCCCATTTAACACTCTTGTTCTCCAAGATTGGTCAATGTCGGATTGGCCATGATGTAGATCCAATGGTCAGGAAAGATCTCTAAGAATCCTTAGATCTATGGTTATCATCACTTCACGAGTTTGACGTTTGGGGGTTCCACCCATTTAACACTCCCTTTTATTCCGGAGTAGAACTTCACCGAAGTGCTATACGCTAATCCTTCCACTAGTTGATTGGACGGTTGGGAGAGGTTTTTAGTGGAATCCCTAGATCAATGGCTCACAAATCTAGCTCAAAGGTTCCTATGTCTCAGTGTTAGGCCATGTTGTCGCAAGAGTTGACTCTAGGCTATAATAGAGCCAAGCCTTAGCACATTTTGAAAAATATAATAATGGGTGATTGATCAGTTATTGGAGGCTTCTAGAACTAGGTCTGAGAGAGATTTTAAACCATTAAAAATCATAAATAAAGAGGCATGACCTCATCTGCTAAATTCATTTTAAAACCATGAGGATGGATAGAAGATAGGAGATAGACAAAACTGAAAGAAAAATCCAACTACCCAATTTTGATAAATTTGGTCTTCCTTTCAGTAGAAGAATGACAATGATTTCAAATATCTGGACATAGGTCTTGTCTCACTCATAGCAAGACAAAGGAAAATCTATGAACAAATAAAATTGGTAAATAAGGCAAAACAATTAAGATGCATGTCTTGTTCTACTCACAATAAAACATAGGAAAAACTGCACTTGAAAGAATGCTCTTAATTAGTCACATAAGTCTCACTGAATTGTAACCATTACAAGTTGAATAAAAGAATGAGCAGAAGAAAGAGAAGTAATAAAAACTCCAAAAATAGAACAGAGGAAAAAGACATAATTTAACATAATAAGGTATAGAATCGCTCTACTTCTGTCAAATGTATTATTGAAAAGACTACATTACAATCCCCTCCTAAAAGGCTGTCAGGCACCCCCTTCCCTTTTAATAGATCTATAATCTATCTATTTATACAAAAAATGTTTCAACTAAAAACCATTGGACTTCCCATAATATCTGCCTAAAAATGGAATATCAACAACATGCAAATATTATTGAATTTTGATTCGATGTGTTGGCGCTTAATCTATCCCTTTGTTTTCTCTAAGATATGCTCTCTTTATTTTGTTCATTTAACTGGTTACACATGTCCATGAAGGTTGTCATAATCATGGATTACTGTCTTTTCCATCTGATTCTGTTACCATCCATCTCTTCATATGCATTTACCGGGGTAAAGAATTGTGGTTGAAGCTATGGTGATGGCAATTGGATAGCTAGCTCCACGCGGGCTTGTTATGGGAAGGTGGTGTGTCCGCCGGGATGTGACTTGTAGTAAGAGTGGGAGACAAGTGGCGAGGGGTGATAGGTTTTCTATTTTGTGGGGGTGCGAAGAAATGGTTTTGAGGTAACCTGCTTTTCATCTCGCAATGCATCTGGTGATGCCATTTAACCACAAGAGAAAATCGTGGTTTAAATTGCGTGACCGCCTCTCAAAATTAAACCTCGTGCAACTATGCACCCTGATATCTCCCTCGGTCATTGATCTGGGCAAGATCAATGTAAGATGCCAGATCTTCGTAAAGTAAGATAAGCGCCCAAAGTTTGAGCCAAGGTCACAGCTCTCAGTCACATGTAGAGAAATATTCGTGAAATTCATGTTTGTCAATTGAAGTAGGGGACACGCATCAGACAATCCTTGTAATTAGTGATCTCGTATTCAGGAGGAAGCAAGTAATGTTGAGTAAATAAATCCCGAAGGCTTAGAGTCTGGGGTTCATCTGGACCATCGATCGAAGTGGACATGTGGCAAGAGATCCTACACTTTGCAAGGTTTGTGCTCTACACATTTTTGTTCCCATTTATGTATATTTAGCACTTCCCTGCCATATTTGGTCGTTTCTCCTATTTTATTAGACTCCCGAACTAGCTTAGCGTTCCGATAGCTTCTGATGGCACCATTAACCTATCTGAAACAAGAGAAGTCTGTAAGTTCTTCGCATTGATGGAAAATCAAAGTTAATTATTCAAATAATTAACTCTAGCCAATCATAAATGTCATTAACAATTCGATGGTTCGACGTTTGGAGGTTTTGAATGCAAGAGGGAATAAATCTCCCAAATGTCGAATTCATGGAGCAGTTAATCTTTTATCATGTTTTAAACATTGAGTTAGCCTTAAGGACTTCGATGGTTCGACGTTTGAGAATTTTGGATGTAGCATGGTAGAAAACCTCTGAACGCCAAATTCCTAGAATCATTTATTAAAAATTAATCATGATTAGTTAAAGTTAATTAAATGTTTTATTAACTCTTTAAAACAATTTTTTCTTTGGCGTTTTGACACTTCGGTGGTTTGTGAACTCGATCTTTGTTAAAACTCCTGAAGGTCAATCTCCCGGAGTGACGTGGTAGAGATGACGTCATTCTCGATGACATGTCAAGAAAAGAGAGGTGCCATGTGTCACTTGAAAATGTGTGAATCATCCAACAGAAATGTCAGAAACAAGTGCCACGTATCGACTCAAGAAAGAATCAAAAGGTACATGTGTCCTACGAGCAGTGCCTTTAAAAGGTTTAGTAAAAGTCGCGAGCAAATACCTTCAGGTTTCGAAGTTTCAAAGTTTTTATTGTTTAGACTTATTGAAACATCCGAAGCATGAAACTCCAAATCGATCGTTCGAGATTTACCTCTTTAAAATTCAGGCGGCTCCAGAATCCCAGAGGTATTAGGATCATTCGATCAAAAGGGAAAACTCATCAATGATGGATGTCGTGCATGCCTTATTATTAACTAACCAATAATGAATTTGAATTAAAATTAAAAGGTCATTTTCCAAGTTTATTCTTTCTTTGGGTAAGATTTTATTTTTCATGAGGTGAAAAATATAAAGCACAAAATTTCATAATTGCATGTGTTCCAACAATCCACTCCCAGAGGGACACCTGTCAACCCAAAACATGCTAGAAATATGTGTGGCACATGCCTCGGGTCATCGACAGATTTTTAGTATATCACAAGGCCACCACACATGGAATCACTATTTCTCATCACGTAGACCACCACGTTCTCTCGACGTGATAGGCATGTCCCCACGATCAAATGATCGAGAGGGGTCCCGAAGGATCCTTAGATCGACGACCCACATTACTTTGCGACTCTAGAATTTAGGGTTTTTGATGTTATAACACCTATGTTCTCCCGAAGTGGTCAATTTCGAACTGACCACGACATAGATCAAATTGTTAGGGAAGATCCTGAATATCCTCAGATCCATGACTCGCGTTAATTCATGACCGACAAGTTGATTTGGGTTTAGCAAGGGGACAAATCCCATGATTACTGGTAAGTGACTGCCAGTTGTTGGTCATCTGTCAAGTTACCATTTTCATAGGTCACCTTCATCACAATATGGATTTTATGAGGATTCCAACATCCCAGAGCTCCGGACCCACGAAGCCCTGTAGCTCAAAAGGATTATCTCCCGTTGGGTGTAGCGTTGGGTTCCATGGTCTTAGTCATATGAGGTTTTTGATAATTTCTGATGGCTACACCCTTATATCTCAGCCAAAATTTGGTTCAGTTCATGGGCATGATCACACGGTTACTTGGATGACTGGTTTGAAGGAAGTGCCCTCCATTCATATAACTTAAGTTCTAATATAGGGAAATATATTTTCGAGGGATCAAATGGACTGTAGCAGTCCCATAGAGTCTACCCCGACTCTAGAACTGTGAATTTGATCCTTTGGAAAACACCTTGATGATTTTTCAACTAGCCCAGAGGCCAAACTGGTAATCTTACAACCATTCAAATGTAACAATTTACAGAAAACCAGTAAGCATTATTACCATCAATTTCACGCGAAGCACAATTTATCACAATTAGAAACATTCAAATCATACGTTTCATTTCTAGTACAAAGGGTATATGAAATAATTATCTATTACAGACGATCACCGACCAACTGACTATGGGTGTTCGCCTTTCCACCCAATCATAGGCTCAGAGGCATTCATTCTTACTACTATTTCCACCCCCATGCCAAGCCATGATATCACTAGGAAAATTTTTCAAATTCTTAGAGATACTTTCTCTGTCACAACCTCTGTGAGGTTTATCAGATGCTCCTTCAACATCAATCTCGCTACCTTCTACTCAGGTCATGTTTTCTACAAACTCTCTGAGATCCTTTCTCATGTTCTCTTCCTTTAACCAAAACAAATTAATTCCTTTGGTTCTTCCTCTCAACTGGAGAGCCTCACATGCTCTTCTTCTTTCTGAATCATATCCTTATTCTCTTGCACACCTTCTCCTTTTTTTCCCCAGGGAGGTTCTGGACCTGTCATGTTCCTTCTATCAGAAGGAATTCAGTTTAGTCTGGGCCTATAGGAAAAATGCACTATGTGGTACTTCGGGCTGGTAGTTTTCTATCTCCTCAACCATAATATCCATTCCTTCATTCATGGGGTTAGTTGATTGTTCAACCACCAGTCCTTCTTTCAATAACTAATTTTTCCTTCGGAACAAGATGAGGATTATTATTTTAACAAAGAAAATTTGAGTCATTTTGACATAATGAACCCTATCTACAGTTTCCTCACTCTTTCCTCAAGTGATATCATGTCTAGTACTTCAAGGCTTCACCCCCACAATCAAGTTTTGGCAATCTAAACAATAATACATTTACATTGTTCACATTCCATAGCATGGTGATCATAATTAATGATTTATTACAAGCTAGGGAAACAGGGGTATTACAATCCCCTCCCCCTTAAAAGGAACACTGTCCTCGGTGTTCTTCTCAGTAACACATGTCATCCTTTGTCATTCATCCGCTTCATAAATATTGATACTCTTTATTGGTCAGGTCCTTTCTATACCCTTGGCCTTCGTCACCTGCCTTCAATAATTTTGGACAACAAGCATATTAATCATAATATCATGTAAAAAAATATTACTGTTGTGCAGAATTCAAGAGGAAAATTTTCATAATCTAGCACAATACTTATCTGTGTAGTTCATGGATTTGCATCCACATGGGTGTCTTGTTATATTGGCTCATTGTTTTTCCTTGACATACCCATTGTGTGCATGATCCCAATCAATAGTTTATAAGAATTATCAAAGTCTCATCTTCCTTGAGGTCACTCACCCTCCAGGCCCAAGTTCATGTATCCCCTTCTCTGTTATACAATCCCTTGGGCGATCCATCTTTCCTTGCCAAGGATTTATCTCATAGGAAGAGTTATAAATACTTCATTGATCCTTACAGTCGAGGCGTCCCTCAGAATTGATCTGTCGAGGCGTCCCTACATCTTGTGTTTCCAAAACAAAACATATTCTAGGGAGACCATGGATTACCACAAGGTTCTCCTATCTCAACATTAGCCTTTTTCATGCTTTCCATCTTGACAACCTTCACCTATCCTCCCTAGACAGATCTTTCTCATCTCACCTGTATCACAGGTGTACAAAAAATATGAGATATTATCATCAATTTCAAATTTAGGATTTTCTTGTAAATATGTCATCCATAGATTTCCAAATTCCACATTTATTTTCATATTTTTTCCGCACAGGAACCATATTTAGAAGTATGGGACTTTCCTTCTGATATTAGTTTATCTCAGCATGCATTTGGTATTCCTTATGGACTTACAACACTACCATATCCAATGACCTTTTTTTTCCTACAATTTTAACATTCCTCACCAAACAAATTGTTAGTTTTCATGCACATTATATTTTCAAAACTATGCATAATAACATTCTAATTCATTTCATTTATTCAAGGGTACAAAACAAAAGGAAATATCATTATTTATGTATGTATCCTTTCAGTATACCAATTTTTTCTAAATGCAATTCAAATATCCAATGACTTTAATCAATGTGCCTATAATCATGGCCACATTCATACCTAATGTACCCTTTATATTTGGTTCAAGTTTGCAACACTTACGATAAGAACTTTATCATGGTGTGTTGGATATCAACCAGCCTCTTCACCATAAGGTTTAATCATTCTCATTCACTCTTACAACAGGACTATGCTCCTTGCTACAGGATGATCATGATCCCAAATGAGCACATGTGAAACTAAAAGTTTCTCTTGAATGCACCCAAGTATTCTTCCTTCATTAGTAATTAGGGTGCCAACACTCAGGACCACCCAAATTTTCCTTTCTTTATCAACTACACAATTCAAGTGGAGTAGTGGAAGGTCATCCTTCCTCTATGAAAATCCATTGTCTGCCCTCATATGAAAACATGGATTTCCTTAATGCATTCCATGCAATGTGCTAACTATGAGAACCTCTATTCCCAATCTCCCTAGACTGGTTATTGTAGCCATGACACTCTTTACTCATGAATTTTCTTGCAAGGATTATAACTCATCCTTGACCGACATATACTTCCTCTCTCTATTCCTTGGGTTCTTTTCCTAAATCATACCCTACTTGGGTATCAATGGCATCCAATCAACCACTCAAATTAAATTATATACATATCACCAAAATAATAAAATATTTTAGGAGGGATTCTTACCCAATTCCTTCATACCTTATGCCTTATAGGCATGAACACTTTTATACATGTTCTGGATTTCAACACCCTCTCTGATATTGCCTCATCAATGGTTCTTTATAGGTACTTTTAAAGTCCCTTCAAAAAATTTCAACAACAACCTTCTCGTATTCATCCTCTGCTTGAAGTTTTCCATCATTGGTAATTGTCCTTCCCAACAATTTCAATTTATTTTCTACACATGACATATATCAAAAATACATTAGTCCTCATGTAAAATAAAAATGAATGTATCATAGCATTCAAATCAATAAAACATTTTCAGATATGTCCTAGCATATCTTTATGCACTTCTTCACATTATCCTTAATGTTTTCACTAGTGCAACACCCACAATTCTCAATTGTTTCTACAGTCATACAACCATCATCATTATGATGTCAAAACATTTACTTTCATCAACACACCAGCTTCTAGAGAAAACATTATATATATCAAGAAAGGAGTTAAGGGATCTTCCCTTTTCCAACTCCTTCTACACATCATGGGACTTTCAATTCAGTAGATTTATTTCAAGGCCTCACTGTCTTTACTTAACACCTCGCAACCAAGCCTATTCATTAAACATACTCATTGGTTTATTTTCCATTTACCAGTTGTACTTGTTTTCACAACTGTTCTTTTGAGGACTACAACTTTGTTAATCAATTCAGAGTTTTTAAAATGAGAAAAGTATTCCACCTTTTCTTTGCTTCTGCAATTTACTCCCTGCTAGGATATTCCTACTCTTTTCCTTGAGCATCCTTGGTTGGCTCACTCTAACCCTTTGGATACATCAATATGTTTCAATAGATTTTTTTTTTGTTCACAATGAATTATGAACTTGTGCACTTTTCACATTACCATTTAGTTATCATAATGGTCAACATTCATTTGTTAGTCTTCCACTCATACATTTTGTTTTAGAATATAATCCAGGATTCTTATATATATATATATATATATATATATATACATATATATATATATATATATATATATATATATATACTTTCATCCCATTGCCCAATTCTTAATGGTCATTAAGGTTGTGACTATGTTCTCCTAACAGAGTCTTCACACAGTTCCTCCATAGGAAACTCCTTCAGCATGCAACTTCATTATTTCATATCCATCACTATCTTTGATGGTCTCAACCTTGAGTTAGATTCAACTGTTTAACAAATATTTCATAAGAAATATAAGCATGCATCTTTGTTATGCAACCAACTTATTTATCCACACATATTCCTTGTTTTGTTAACTTACATCCATGATGTACTTAACCACATGCATAATCATAAGCCTATGTGTAGCTAACCTAGGTATATTTACATCTCACATACATACTTACTTTAAAATCATTCATCCATATCTATTCAGTCTTAATATCAGTCCTCATATCAAGAACCCTTATGATGCATTACATCCATGCACTCAGGCATAAATAAACACAACTAAACATTCATCATGCAAGCTCATTTCTTTCACCTTATCCATGTCACTCATACACATGGACATATCAGAATTCTAGATCCTCCTCCCAACAATCTTGTTACCATTCTTATGACAAGTCTCATAGAGACACTCAACACTGAGCTTCCATCTCAGTTGAAAGCTTGCAGTCATATTATTCTTTTAAGCATGTGTACATATATTTGTATATATGTAGGTGCATCGGTTGCACCCTTTTACCTCATTCATTCACATTTTAATTTTAATTTTGATATTAGTGTTCTTTAGTGAGAGATTACATTCAATTATATGACTAGTCTCACAGTCATAATTCATACTGATGTTTCCCTCTCTACATAGCAATAACCAACAAGGGTTAGTTTCTCCCTTTCTACTGTAAAAACCTTCCATAATTCAAAATTCATATGGGTAGTTATTGTATCACTCAAGGCAATAATATAACCACTTCTAGTCTCTTCTTCATGCCTCACTTCATTCTTGGTCAACAAATCTCTATAAGGGAATATTTTCCTAAACTCCCTCTTATAACTATATGATATACAAAGACATCCATATGGCTACCATCCACCTCTGGATGTCAATATGATCCACTGGTCATCCAATGATGTTTTGACACATCCTTAATCAGACCTTGCATCGATCTCTCATTAATCCTTACAGTCCTATCTTATTAAGGTAATAGGTCGCAACATTATCAAAATTTCATTCTATATTTCAATCAGATTTGAGTGTCAAATCGTGTTGGGGGTCGGACTAGAAGTGGTTGAGAGGTCGACAAGATTCATAAATGCGTTTTTCATGAAAAGTGCATGGGTTTGCTCGTAGACAGTCGTGCATGTTATGAACAATGCACAATTAGGGATATGTTGGCCCACGCATTCTGTGCACAGTGCACACGCTTCCTTTGGTGAATTTGCACACTTTGATTTTTGAACCAAGTATATATTTTTATTTCCTTTTGATGGATTTTGATGTTGTAGGTGTACTAATTTATGTTGGAATTGATTTCTTTCTTTAACAGTTGTTTGTAATGTTGCAGATGATTTTTCGGTGATAAAAGATGCCCCCTGATGTGTGAGGTTAGGAGCATACATATAGACGAAATACATCAATGTTTATTTTGTTGATGGTTCCATTGTGTGGAAGAGAGAAGAGAAGAACTACACGAGTGATCCGCTGGAGGGAGAGGGAAAAATGTGGGAACCAAAATTTTCTTTTCTAGGAACAAAAAATAAAATATGTATACAAAAGAGGTGGGCATACCCCATGCTCGTGTCATGAAACCAAAATGTGGGATTGTAACTAAATATGTATGATGATGTAGATAGTTTCAGTGCCCTCAGGGGAAGTTGATAATGGAAGATGACGGTTCTGAATGGTAAACTGGATCTGAAGCAAGTAATGGACGACGTTAAGAAGCGTCGATGAATCTTAGTCATTGATGGCCTATCAAATTCAGAGGTCTTCGGTTGGTATAGAAGATTGCAACGGTCGCATAGTAAGACCCACCTTAACATGATATTTTGCTGAAGTCGAATGTTATGGTGGTCAATGGAAGAAGAAAACGATGATGACTCTCTCTGTTTCTTCCAAGACTCCTCATTGAAAAGGTAATGAGAGTCAATATATTGCCTCTCTTATGGAAACTGTGTTGATGTCAACAATAAGGGAGACACGACTTCAAGGAGTGAGGGGATTCTTGAAATACACTAATTAATAGGTGATATTAGGTATTGATGGGTAACATGGATGAAGTCAAGACACTATGAGACACAGGACGACCCTTGGTTGGGATGTTGAAGGATGATTGACAACAACCGTAAAACTGGATCTAGTGTCAGGGGGACAACTAGACATGGGATTAAACTATGTTGGATGCTGAAAAAGGTGGGAAAACTCAAAGATAGTGGTTACATGGATTTGGGATACTCGGGGTTTGTCAAAAATGTCTATATGAAAAAAAAGGGTGGATTCCCCAACCAAGGGAGACATGGGTTTCTTTGCCAGGTAAAAGAAGGCCATCGGCGATGATGACTAAAAAGGACATGTATATGCTGGAAACAAGGGATTTATACAATTATCAAATAAAATAAAGGATAATTTGGGTTGAGTATACAAATAAAGAAACGGGTTCCCCAGTGAAAGATGGCTTGGTTTTCTTAGAGAACAAGTTTGTAAAAGAGAACTAATGGAGGGTGGGGGCCCCATGGGTGGGTTATTATATTGGGTAAATGGATGGAGGACAATATGCAGATGGGAAAATTGATGATGGATGAGATGGAGGGCTAATGGAACTGCGGGGGTGCAGTCAACAAAACCAAGTGTAGGATGATATGACCCGAGAATCCATTGGGAAGGTTAGCAATATGATAAGAAGAAGTATGGGGTTCATTCTCTGAAGTGAGAAAAATATCAGGACTCCCAATCCTAGGGGGTGAAAACAACATGAGTGTCAAATTTCCAAGGGGAACTATGAATGGGACAATTCATGTGGGGGAGAGCGTTTTCGGGTGAGAGTAACCAAATGTGGCAGAAGTAAAGGTATTGCAGAGCCAGATGTAGGGACCCTAAAGGAAAAATGTCAAAGGGTGTGACTGGGATATGCAAGTGTGTACAAAGGAAGTAATTACATTCCAATGTCTAACATATACCTTAAGGGATTGTAAGCTTTCTTAAAAATTACCTGCACAAAAACCAAATACCCGACGTGAAAAATATATGATGATAAAAAACATATAGTAGCTATTTGATAAAACTGAAACTAAGCATGCATACCTGAACGTGGGGTGGAAAGAAAATATCCTAAGGGGAGAAGTACATATGATAACCCGAGGAATATGAATGTGTATATGGTTGGATCAGGATCTCGTGGCCGAGAATGGTTTGGAAAACAGAGGATCTGAGCTCCTGTATTGGAATGTGGAAGCTGGGAAAAAGGGTCTATATATGAATGGTAGGCCCACAATTCCACCTCATTTGCACCGACACTATTTCTAAACTGGAGAGAGAGCTATGAGATGATTTGAATATTGAGGGAGCTTAGGGCTACTGATCCAAGAGTTGTGAGAGGTAGGTTAGTAAACTTATTGTCCCGCATTGTGTGAAGTTGGGGGAGAGTAGCTAGGAACTGTACAGAGGGTTGTACAATGTGTTTTTGAGGTAGGTTCCCACTAGTGCACGGGAAAAGGGTGAATACCCATGCATGTGTGCATGGGTAGATGTCAGTTTCCCACACATTATGTGTGGGTTTTTTCCAATCAGTCGCGCATTCATGAATGTGTGGCTGTGATCAGAAGAATCGTGCATAATGTGCGGTTGTGTAGGTAAAAACCACGCATATGGGCACGAGGGTCACATAGACAGGTGCACATTTTATGTGCGCCTGTATTATGGACAACTGCGAACTCATGTGTGACTATGGGTGTGACAGTTTCACATTAGTGTGCAACTGTTTGATGAGTAGTTGCACATAGATGTGCGATTGTATTGGGTAAAGCTACGCACTATGTGTGGGATTATGGATGTATTAATTTTGTATGTTTATTATTTTTGATGTATGATGTGGTTGATCAGGTGTTTCTGGGGAATGCAGGTGAGACAAAGTTGGGAACGATGTGGTTTCACTAGAGAGAGCAATACTAGGATCGAATGAGAGAGGTTGTGAGGGAGAAGCCAGTAGTGCATACACACTTGGAATCCCGCGGGTTGCTGAATTTTTTCGACTGTCCTTTGATACGGTAGCAGGAGTTATTACTCTAGTTTCTGATTCGGATGTGGAGCATGAACGTGTAGTGCTTTGTGATAGGGGGGAGCAGTTGACGTTCTATGCAGCAGAGGACATAAATTTTTTGATAGGACTCCCATTATGGGGGAGGAAATTGGTCGTTGATCCCCATCTATTAAGGGAGGATAGGGTAGATACTATCGTGGTGAGACATTGTTCTGGGTCGAACCCTATGTCGGGTTTGTTAGTGTGAATTGAGGCATTAGATGACCTGCTGAAAAAGTGCATGTCGGCCATGGTGGTGAGGATTTATGAATCCTTGGGAACTTAAAGTATCATAGGTGGGTATCTAAGAGTGGTGGAGGAGGTCTTGGATGGAAACCTGTTCGCCTAGGGTGTGTTGATGCAGACCTGCATGGTTTCCTAGCTGAACCGGTGTCGGCATGTCGATTCTGGTGAATTTTCCTTCATGGTCAGTTTTGGTGGCTTGGTTCTTGGAGAGGGTGCCTCTATTGCGCCCTCGAATTATGTTGGCACTAGCGTCAGAGTGAGAGCCTCGATTGATGCCGTGGGTGCATGTTTTATCTCGACATGGAGGAGGGGAGGGTGGCCATTAATTTACAGCCATGGTTGATCGAGTGTGGCAGAAAATTACACCAGTGATTCTATAGTTTCCATACACTGGTATGAATTACAGAGTGAAAATAGACATGGTGCTACCTCCTGGGTAGGACTGGGATCATAGAGGTATGTGTGTTATCTATTTTTGTTTTTTATTTTGGTAGATAGCATTGATCATAAATGTGTATGGATGTTGACAATGTATTTGGGTTTTTTTTCAGATGTTGGACCCCGGGGTCGAGAGGTGGAGGTTTTCTGGGAGTCGTCTCAACAAAATCCCTCAGAGTCAAGGGCTGGGTAGAGGAGCCGACGAGATGATTCCGGTGAAAGACCGTCAAGAAAGATGTAGGGGGATGCTGCGACAATTTTAGGGGACCTGCTCCGACAGTTTGAGTGGGTCCTACAAGGGGTTCCAGAGGGAATATGGGCCCACATTCAGGATGACGAGGTCCAGGACCAATGTGTAGGAGTACCAGCAGAGTGGCGGGCGCTGATATGCAGGGAAGCAATGGTGGGGCTAGATATGAGGGGTCGACTTCCCCATGGATTTGGAGTTCCCCCAGCTGGTGGGGTACCTCCGACTGACAGGGGACCTGGGGGGGGAGCTCTAGGGGAATCATGAGTGTCAAGATGATATGTATGGTTTTGTGGGCCCGATTTTGAATAGGTTATTTGATGCCCAATTTTTTAATTATAGGGATGATGAGACGTATGATCCTACAGGCAGATGTATATATATATATATATATATATATTGTAAAACAATGATGGACTTTATGATATATATGGTGGATATATTGGTGATCATTCTTGTCTTTGTGTTTTGTATTTATGATTTGTGATGTCTATTGCTATATTTTGACAAATGTATCATGCTATGTATATGATGTTTTTAATGTGATAAATGTCAATCTAATACTAGGTTAGCCATGCGATATTCTACTTGATTGAGGTTTCTTGGAATATGTGTAAATGTGATGGAATCAAAGTTGTGAGATAGGAGTCTAACTTGTAGGTATTTGAGGAAGAGGCAAGGATCATGAACGTGATACACGTTGTTGAGTTGTAGGAAGACAAGCTAGGAATCTAATAGAATGCTAAGGTGATGAATGTGGTGGTGACTCACCTTGGCGAGGATACCTATGATGGAATTATATTTGGCTTGGTTGTTGGTGTCCAAACCTAGGAATATGCCAATGGAATGGAGTAGCACGTGTGAGGGGGTATATAGTGCCCAAGAAATCGAAGCAAGATTCTAGGTCCAGCGGCTGGAACAATAAGTGTAACCAATGTGGTAGGTTGATGGATGATGCATCTATAAAAAATAAAGGTGATAGATCAGACAAGAGGAGTGGTGGATGAATAAAAGAATAAAAAATATGCAAATGTATAAAAAAAGAGCAACCTAAGGTAGGGGGGCTAGACTTAGGAATAAAACTTCTTTAAGTACAACTCGTTGACAGGTTCTTTGAGAGGGTATCCTTTTGGAGAGGCCAAAATGTAGGCGCCTTTAGTGAGGCAATGTTGGATGATGAAGGGGTCATGCCATAATGACTCAAATTTCCCATGGTTGAGAGTGTCATGGGCGATATCATAGGCTAACACGAGATCACCTTCATTGAATTAGTGAAGGTTGACATGGTAGTCAATAGTGGATTTGGATCATTTGTAGTTGCCTCATTATGTTGTAATGAAGATCGATAGTCTTCATCAAGTGACTCTAAGGTCAGCAGGCACTGATCCATTAGAGCATTCTCAGGTAAGAGCTCTATGGAAGTGCTTAATGTTGGGATTTTTCACTCGATAGGGAGGGTGGCTTCGTTCCCATGGACGAGGTGGAATGGTGTAAAACCAGTGGAATTTGTTACTGTCGTTCGATAATCCCATAAAGTGGAAAACAACATATGATGCCAGTTGGTCTTATGTTTGTTGATGATGTGTTGTAGCATGATTTTGAGGACTTTATTGACAACCTCGACCTGTCTATTAGACTGTGGGTAGTATGGGGAGGCAAATCATGGGTGAAGCCTAAATTTGAGGAGATCTCTGCAAATATCTCATTCTCGAAGTGTTTAGCATGATCAGAAAATAACTGTTGTGGGACTGTGAACCGGGCAATGACATGGTTGAAGAAAAAACATGCTATTGTGTAAGCAGTGTTGTTAAATGTGGGCATGGCTTCAACCCATTTGGTAAAATAATACACTTCCACCACAATGTACTTGTGTCCATTACTGGATGGAGGATGGCAAGTCATGAAATCTATGCCCCATTTACAAAATGGGTTGGTCATGATGACTGGGTGTAGAAGAGCTGGTGGAGCTCGTGATTTGTTTTCATAAAGTTGGAATTTATCACATCGCTTGACAACGTGGATGCAGTCATGAAACAAAGTGGGCCAGAAGTATCTTTCTCAAATGATTTTTTGGGTGGTAGACATACCTAAGAGGTGACCACCGCAAGCGTCATTGTGGAAAGCATTCAAGATTCTGTCAGCTTCATTGATGGTAATAAATCGTCAAAGGATGGTATCGAACCCACATCGGTAAAGAAAGTCTTCAATGAAGAGGTATCGGGGATCCTGATGGCGAATGCATTGACGGTCATCTATAGAGAGGTGAGACCCAAAATTTTGTGTACGAAGGTAGACGAGAAGGTCATCATACTAGGGGTCATCTGAGGGGATGAAGAAGAGGTTTTTATCGGGGAAATATTCATTTATGGGGGAAACTCTCACGTATGAGGGAAAAGCCTTAATGAGTTCGGCTAGGACCAAAGCTTTCTTGCTTTTGGGAGTGGATAAATCTAGATTTTATTCCTAAAGGATAACGATCCATCAGGAAAAATGTTCGTTGATCTTCCATCAGTTGAGAAAGTACTACGTGGGGTTGGAATCTGCCACAACCTTGGTAGTTTGAAGCATAATGTAATGTCACAATTTTTGGACTGCAAGGACAACCGTTTACATGAGTTTTTCATCAGGATTATATTTTAAGGGTGGCCCTAAAAGGTTTTTACTAATGTAGTAAATCACATGTTCATGCCCATCATCCCCTAATTGAACACAGACTCTTGCGACTGAGACAGTCAAGGATGATAAGTAGAGGATGTAATCGCGATCATAATCTAGGGGACTAATCAAAGGGGCATTGGATAGGGAAGATTTTAAATCATAAAAATTTGTTTGATCATGTTTGTCGCATCAAAATGGGATATCATGGCACAAAAAGCGGAGAAACCATGTGCGTGAGTGGCGTAGTCTAGAACAAAGAGACGTAAAAAGTTGGCGTTGCCTTGTAGGCTCTGTAGTTGGCATAAAGTCCTAGGTGGTGGAATTTATGTGATATATTGGACCTTGAGGGAGTCCACAGTGATGTCGTGTTGGGATATAATGAACCTGATGAGATACTCCGGAGTGATGTAGAATACACACTTTAGGGGGTTCAAGCGGATACTATATTGGCAACATTGTCGAAAATGATGCGTAATTCATCTAAATGTTGGGTTCTCTTTTTGGATCAAGTAGTGAGGTTGTCCAAATAAGTGAGAATGATGCTAGGAAGATCATGAAAAATGTAGGCCATGTCACGTTGGAATGTAGCACTGAAAATTTTGAGTCCAAAGGGCATGATGAGATAAGAAACTGTACCCCAAGGGGGTTGTAAAAGTGGTTTTGTACTGATCTGCTAGGTGGATTTGAATTTGAATGTATTCGAAGAACCCATCAATAAAGGATAGCTCCTTGTGGCTGACATAATCATCATTTATTTGGTTAATGAAGGGGGTTGGGATGTTGTATTTGGGACAAGTGTGGTTGAGGTCACGAAAGTTTGTGCAAACACGAATAGTTCCCTATTTTCTGTTGAAGGGGATGGGGTTGGAGACCCAAGAAGTGTACGCAATGGGGTAAATGAACCCAACAGTGCATAATTTTTCAATTTCAGCTTTGATAGTTGTCGCTTTATATGGGTGGAGGGGGCGTTGCTTTTGAATAACATGGGAGATATCCAACCATGTGTCAATTCTATGTTCGACTATAGAAGTATCGAGGCCAGGCATCTCCATATATGACCAGGAAAAAATATCTCGGTATTCCTGAAAGAGAGCTTTGTAAGCAATGATTTCTTCATGGGAGCATGTGACGCCCCTATGGGGCAGATGTTGGCCATGTTTCATTCTTCAAAATATTAGGGAGAAGGGATAGGGTTTTTGAACCATTAAATATGCCCCAGAGGAATAAAATCCTTTGTTTCAATTGTGCACAAGAAGGCTTGATCAAGAGGGTGAAAGGCCTCTTATGAGATAAAAAGTGCTCGATGATGGAGTGCATTCCATGGGCAATCATGGGTAGTCAGTTCCTCTAATATATATTCATCATAGTGAAAAATGAGAGAATACAGAGAATCCTGGTAGATGGTAGGGGGTGTTGGACACACCTACCTAACTTAGAGGGGGGGGTGAATGAGTGTGGGACTCTTTTTCCCAAAACTTCCCTCTTGCACAAAAACTCATCAATTAGCATTCAACATTTATTCATTACCCATTGCTGTCATTTATAACCATTTAGATGTGAGCACATAT
>ML782004.1:174053-214773 GCA_009831015.1 Picea engelmannii | reverse complement strand
CCTTCGGCTATCATTGAGAACCTCGATCTCGAAAAACCTTCATTTAGGCCCTCAAAATGACCCCGGAAGTTAAAACCTGCTAAAAATAGTAAATTGCCAAAATGGCCAGAAAACTGTTTTGAGCCATTTGGAAAAGGTGGGTGGCCCCCGATATCCCCCTGGATCAGCAGGGAGGTGTGGTTCTTCGTTATCCAAATCAAAGGTGATTAGTCGAGTTACAACTAGGTTGACTTCCCCTAAGAAGGAAAGTAAGGATTCGTGTTGTTATGGACAGTTTTGGAGGACCTCCAATACAAACATGGTGACAGGAGATTGTGCTAAGTTATCGACTAGACTGTAGTTCTGGTCTTCCCTAGCATGAGGATTATGGACATTCTTTCGTAAAGGTATGTGGGGTATGCAGGGGTTTGGTTCAGTGTTAGGGCATGGGATCATCAATGGTTCTCCTGTTGTACCTGGATTTGTTTCTGGGGTGGTTGGGGTAGAATCGGGAGGCATGTTGTATTGATGGCCACATGTGTGCATAATAATCTCTTCTTCACCGATATGGAGGATACTATGATCGGCTGGATTGGGACCTGGGTTTTGAAATTTCCCAATTTGTGTGGGGTAGAGTTTATCTCTTGTTGGGTATTCATCACAACTTGGTGTGGAATGGGGTTTTGAAACATGAATGAAGGTGGAGTTTGCAAATAATGTTGTGGGGTCGGATGAGGGGTAGGTGGTGATGGAGGGCGTTGAGTGTTCATGGATTCTTTCATCCGTTTGTAATCAACAATTTGGGGGCAGTGGTGAGTATAATTGACGTACTCACCACATAGAATGCAAGGGAAGTTATTTATGAGGTTATTGTTCTTCCCTTGTTGTGGTTGAGTGTTATTGTTGCCCCCTTGGGGGTTTTGGTTTCCTTGATTCTGGTTTCCCCCAACGAGACTATTTTGTTGGGGGTTATTTCCTCCTAGTCCCGTGTTGTTATTGTTTCGATTTTTTCCTTTCTTCTTGGAATTATTCGACTGGTGAGATAAATTTTGTGTATTCAACTGTTCAAAAACATGAACTTGTTGAGTGGGAGAGGGATGAATAAATTTAACACCGACATGTGGTTGTCCTGGTGAAGGAGCACCCGGCTGGGGAGGACCAGGAAATGGAAAATATGGATTGTTTTGTGGATATGATCCATATGTTGTATAGGAAGTTGAAGTACTTCCACTATTGTTGGGGTTATAGATGGGGGTTGGGGGTGGACCCATTCTTGATTGAGAGACCATATGCATCAGGCGTACTGGTGGGGGTCCCCCCAATGATGGAGAGGGAAAAATAGGATATGATTGTTGGTGAGTGGGAGGAGGGTAATAATACATCCCTCCATATGGTTGAGGGTACTGATTTGAATCATAAGTAGGTGATGGGTGGTTGTAAGGGTTGAGATGTGTCATAGAACCAATCAACCCATCCGCAATGTGAGAAACCCCAGGTTTTTCCTAGCTAAATGGTAGGGGTCTAGGTGCATGAGGAAATACTGTGTATAATTAACCTAGTTGGGCATATATGAGATCAAATTGCTGGGACTTACTAATGGATTCCTCTTATAATTGATGAAAAGTGGATGCTACATCCTTGGAAATCACGAGGATGAGTGATTTAAGAAACCAATGGAGACGTTGTTCTTTGGTGGTTTCTACTTTACAAAAACTACGTCGTCGATGCCATTCATGGATGTGGTCAACAATATGGATAACAATGGTTTTTTTGAACTCAGAGATAAGTTCTAAACTAGTGTCATGATGAACTGGTAATTGGAAAAATGACAAAGAGGCCTTGGCGAAAAATTCAAAGGTCACATGGGACCCTGATTTTTCATCCACATACCATTTGGCTAATGAACCAGTGAGGGTTCTTTGAAATAATATCAAGAAGATGGAATCATCCATGATGTTTTTTGAAGAGAACCATCAGTGAAAGGTCATAACATGGTTGGCAGGGTCTTCCCCTGATTTTCCTTCAAACTTCAGAATGTCTAAAGGAAATTTGGTAGGCATATTGGGCCAAGTGGCATCATGCAAAGTGGGATCTTCATGAGTTTGGTTAAATCAGGAATGTTGAGGGATTCCAGGTATGGAATAGGGGGATTTGAAGAAGGATTAGTTCTAGCCATTGTGTGTGTAGGTAGTGAACCTGTCCATTGAGAGGGATTTGGTGGGTTTGTGCTTCTTCCTTGAGAACAAGTTTGACCCCCTCCTCCTTGTGAAGGAGAACTAATAGATGGATTGCCTTGGGTATTTGACCCAAGCAAAGTGGAACCAAGTAAATTCGATCCCAAAATAGTAGCATTCACTGGGGTGTGATATGGTGGAGATAATGAGTTGGAGAGACTAGGGTCTCCTCCTAGAATAGGAGGGAGATTCTGCAAGCGTCTAGAACGATGGGTATTCTATGGTTCCCCTATGGTTTCGACTAGCAAAGTGAATTTGTGCAAATGGTGACAAGAGATAAATAAATGAACAAGTGACTTTTATATTTTTGACATTTACAAAATAATATAACTCACAATTGCATGTAATCAAATGAACATCATACATCAACTGTAAAATAAACAAGCATGTGGATAGGTTGATTTTTTCCACATGGGGGAAAAAGAACAAAAATAAATGATCATTTCCTAAAATACCTATCATCCTTCCTCTCAATTTAGCATTGGGCCTTCCAATAGAAATCGATAGTGGGGTCTAAATCCACCGGAAGAGGAACTAGTGAAGGTTGAAGTAGTCATCTATGTAGAGTGTGCATATCCCGAAAGATCTGGCGATATTTCCCAATTTGACCAAGGTGCAATTGCATCCTAGAACTTCCACTTGGGTAGATATCCTATGTTTGGCCACTAAGTACCTCGGTCAAAGTGCGACATTTAGATTTTCAGCCTAAAAAACAGGTCAAGGGCTGGATACCCTCACAAGAGTTGGGTGACTCAAGAAGAGATGTGCAAAACAACCGAATCTTGACCTTCTACCCTTCATGGGTATCTCCCTACCTTATGGTATAGGAACACTTGACTTGAAGGATTTGAAGGATCCATATTGTCAACTTCTATTGTTTCAAAATGTGAGAACCTGATAATGGGGGGTTATTTGGATGCCTACCCCCGAGATCCTACCTAGACTAAAAATTTATTTTAGGCACCTCTGGTGGAGGAAGATTTAATGTGTTCTTAAAAAAAAATTATATGGAGTGGGATGAAAGATTGGGGTTATGGACCAATCGTGTTTGAATCAAATTGGTGTGAACAATTTCTAAAGAAGTAGTCAAATCTTTCGAAGTTATTTTTGAAGTACTTTGTGGGTACTTAAAGAGAAAGCTTACTTCAACCTCCACTATTCTAATAGAAATTATGTGTGTGATGAGTGGATTTGTGTGCAAGTAAGTGAAAAAGTGTGCAAAATATTTTAATAAGTAAGTGTAAGATTGCAGCATGTGGACTTTCTTTGGTCCTTACAAATATTCTTACCTAGCTTACTATGTTTCTTTGGTACAACTTTGCGGAATATTTAAATCCCTAGAGAACTAGAAATGTGGACATATGGGTCCTTACTTGATATTTAAACTCCCTAGAATGTTGTCTATACTAGAAAAGATTTTGAAACTATCCTAGGATTGTAGACATGTGGGAATGTATGAGCCCTTGATCATTTAAACTTTCCTAGAGTGTTGTCTAGAATAAGGAATCTTTTAGAAACTATCATAATATTGTAAACATGTGGGCATGTATGGGCCCTTACAAAGATTTAATATAATTTTCCAAAACTAAGAGGTACCCTAGGGGGGTTTTGTCCTCTCCTAATGATTTTTTAAGGGAGATGAAATTTCCTTTCAGCCACCTTTTTTGATTCCCGAGATGACACTTGGGTGCGGGGGAAGAACATACTTGAGGGTTAAAATTGATTTCTAGTCCCAAATTAGTTGATTTGTGTTTGAAAAAGAAATAAATTTAACTCAAAGTTTTAAATATCAAATGAGCCATCCATGTGGAAAGAAAGAAAATAGAAGAAATGTGATTTTTTTTATTCCTATGTGATTATGTTAGGTAACATTCCTTATAAGAAAGGACTCTAAGTGAAGTGTGATTTCTTTACAAAGTGTAGGAAATTAAAATCTAAAGGCAAGGGGCCCTCAAACCACTCATAAAACTCTTACAGTTTTTCAAAAATTGAACTTGTGCATGAGTTGTAGTTCTGTCAGTCACGCTAAGCATGTAGAATGTGCATAATGCACGGGTTTATGAAGGTTATTATGCGCATAGATCGCAAAAAGTGCGTATGCGTGCTTCGAAAGCCACACACTTATTGTCACGCATTAGGAAAGAAATTTCAAAACAAAATTATCTTGCCTTGGCTCCAAATTATGACTTTGGAAGACTGGATTAGGTCATTTTTGGTACCTTCATATATAAACAATTAGAAATAAGTGAACTCAAGACTTAAATATGGAGGAATTTGATTTTCAATCCCCAATATGGTCGCCAATTTGTTCTGTTGGTTTTTTCACATGGGTGAGCAAAAAAACAACACTTACTTTCCTAGTTAAGTCAGCTAAACAAGGCAGAGGGTTGTGAGATGATTATATAACCAAATACACATGAAACAAGGAAATCAAAATAAAAAAATAAAAGGAAACAAATGTTTGAAAACTTGCAAGAACAAGAACCATGAAAATGACAATCATATAGCTACCAATGAATCAATATATTGATAGGCTAGCACTGTAGGGAAAGGAATGAACTTATGAATTCCCTCTTCCTCTTTGGGAGGGCTCTTGAGTTCCCTAATAGAGAGATATTCTCTTCATACAATGGAAAGTAACCATGGTGAAGAAATACAATGTCAATCCTCTCAAGAGGTGAGTGGAATGGCCCTTGATATAGTACTTGAATGATTCAAAGAGAAAAGAGGATTCTCTAAGAAGAACTCTTGGAACATAATAATACCTTGAAGTTCTTATTTTTCTAGCACACCCATGAAATATATTTATAGTGTCCATTCATGGAAAGATATAACTGGTTCATAATGTGCACAAGGGGCCTTTTAGGGAACTTCCTAGCCCTTGACCAACCTCCAAGCTAGATTTCGCTCAGATTCGAGTGTCAAATCGTGTTGGGGGTCGGACTGGAAGTGGTTGAGAGGCTGACAAGATTCATAAATGTGTCATTCATGAGAAGTGCACATGTTTACTCATAGACAATCGTGCTTCCTGCACATTCTACATACACTGCACAATTAGGGTTGTGTTGGCCCCAACATTCTACACACATTGCACGTGCTTCCTTTGATGTACTAATTGTTGTTGGAATTTATGTCTTTCTTCAACCATTTTTTGTAATGTTGCGGATGATTTTTTGGTGATAAAAATGAGCATTTGAACTTTCTTGTGTCACCTCATTTCTTCCACGAGGGTTGTCCTCAACCCATATGACTCCTTTTAAATTTGCAAAGAGGGGATTATCCCAATAGTAGTTTTTCATTTATAAAAGGTCAAGTAGGTTCATATCACCTACTCTAATGAGGCCTCTCGACATGGAGGAGTGTTCTCCCAATTCCAAATCCTTCATTTAATCAAGACTTTTAATTAACATAGGCTTCATAAGACCACTTTTAAGGCAATTCTTTCCACCTATTCAGTCTACTTTCCTTCTGGACTCAAGTACTCCTTAAAACATGTTTATGCCATTTTCATCCAAGTTTTATTATTAATTCCCCTTGACATAATCTTTCTTTTGTAGGACTGGCTATAATTTCTCCAAAATAAATGATAGGCTTATTCTGGCACAATCTAGCATGATTCAGTCTTGTTGGGTAAGATCCCAATTGAATTTTAATTTGTAGCCTTCTCCTCAAGGAACTTATGTAGATAATTTCCATATGGTGATAATACTCTCAACGAGATCATCTTAGCCTTGGTAAACTAGTCTCATGATTGTTCTATGGCCCATCCAGGCCTATGTTTGATTCATTCTATGCTAGATAGGGTAGGGTAGGGTGCCCTCTCCCTTAAATTTTTCTAAGAAAGAAAAAAATAATCACTTGACTCTTTCATGAGCCCAAGCAAACCAACTATTGTTTCCCACTATGATACCACTTTGTAACACACCCAACCCCTTAAGTACCTTTTTAAGATATGGGGCATCAAATTTTTTCTTTCCTCCATCATCTCGAATCCTCTTCTCGAGATATCCATCACCTTATTCTCATCAAGCATTTTGCAACGACTATTACCATGCTCAAATCCAAGATCTGGATTGGAAGTTATGCCCTTCCGAAGCTCTTCATGCATCATTGGTCAAAGGCCATGTGGCACCCACATGGGTTCACCTCATTCGTACCATTCCACATGGCACAAACTTGACTATGGTTGTCATCCCTTAGCGATGACATGGCTGCTGGAGAGGCGATTACAAGGAATGTTCCCCATGCCTTTGCGATCACCGAGCCTTCGACCCTTCATCCTTCCTTTCCATCTCTGAAATATTCATGGAGTTTCGAAGTACCAAAGTACTATAGAACTCTTTCTTCTATGGTGGATATCAACCCATCGTTAAATATAACAGTTGATATTCTCCCTCGTTCAATGCATATGTTTAAGGGATTTCGATGTTCGACACTGACTGCCCTTTTTTTTATTCGCATCTCTTCCAGAGTCCTGAACCCAAGAATCCTACCATGTGGCTCCGTCCTTCGGCCCTTTCAACTCATCCATTATACCACACCGAAACCATCCGGAGTTTCAAAACCTGGACTCCTGAAGGGTCCACACTTACATGTGGTGGCACGTTAAACATAGAGGTAGGGACATGTAGGTCAGGGCCTTCGACGAGCTAACCCCAACATCCTAGCTTCAAAATTTTCCTAAAGTTCCGAACTCCTAATTCCCTAGGGTATTCCACCAACTATTAGGCAAAGCGATCATGTACCAGGGTGCTAAAATGCAACATAGAGAATAGATGACACATGGCCTCATAAATGGGTGATATGTGTCACAATCCAATTGGTATATAAGATCTGTAAAAAGGGATGAATCAAGGTGACATGTGGCATGTCAAACATGGGTCCACATCACCCTATGTGATGTCATAGTTCCATGTCACTTTGGAATGACAAACTCTGGGAGTCTCTAGCTTCTCCTTCCTGCGAAATCGCCTGGAGCTCCAAATCCTGAACTCCCACCAACAACCTCCCAATACCCATTTTATCCCATGATCGAGATAGGTCCGTACAGATCCATATATCTATGGCCTCCATCACTTCGCAACTTAAGCATTCAGGAGCTTGGTTGTCTAGTTTTCTTTTTACTCCCAGAGTGGTCAACATCGAACTGACCACGGTCTAGATTCAATGGTCAGGAAGGATCTTGATGCATCCTCAGATTGATGGTCCTTGTCTCTTTGATAATACAACGTTAGGGGGTTTCTCCCCTTTAACACTCTTTTTCTCCCAGAGTGGTCAATTTTGGATTAACCATGATGTAGATTAAATGGTTAGGGAATATCTCAAATCATCCTTGGATCTACAGTTCTCATCAGTTCACGAGTTCGTTGTTCGGTGGTTCCACTAGTTTAACACTCCCTTTCTTCTGGAGTAGAACTTCGTCTAAGTGCTATACACTAATCCTTCCACTAGTTGATCAAACGGTTGGGAGAGGTTCTCAATGGACTCCCCAGATCAACAACTAACAACTCTAGATAAAGGTCTATAGGTCTCATTGTTAGGCCACTTTTAGAGGGACACTTGTCAACCCAAAACATGCTAGAAAGATGTGTGGCACATGCCTTAGGTCGCCGGCATATTTTTACTATGTCACAAGGCCACAACACATGACATCATCATTTCTTGACACGTGGACCCCCACATGTTCTCGACATGATATGCACGTCCCCACGATCAAACGATCGAGAGGGGTCCTAAAGGATCCTTAGATCGACAACCCACATTACTTTGCGAATCCAACATTCAAGATTTTTGGTTTTATAACACCTCTGTTCTCCCAGAGTGGTCAACATCGGACTAACCATAATGTAGATCTAACTGTTAGGGGAGATCCCAAATATCCTCATATCTACAACTCGCATTACTTCACGATCGAGAAGTTTATTAGGTTTTAGCAAGGGGGAAAATCCCATGATTACGGGTAACTCACTGCCAGTTGTCGGTCATCTGTCAAGTTATCAGTTTGATAAGTCACCTTTGTCACAATACGGATGTTATGAGGATTCCAACATCCCAGAGATATGGACCCCCGAATCCCCAAAACTCAGAAGTCTTAGCTCTCATTGGGCGTAGCGTTGGGTTCCTATGGTCTTGGTTATATGAGGTTTTTGACAAGCTTCTATGGTTACACCCTTAGATCTCAACCAAAATTTGGTTAAGGCCATGGGCATGAGCTTGCAGTTACTTGAACAATTGGTTTGAAGGAAGCACCCTCCATTCATAGAACTTAAGTTCTAAAACAAGAAAAGGTATTTTTTAGGGATCAACGAGACTATAATAGTTCCATAGAATATGCCTCGACTCTAGAACTGTGAATTTGATCCTTGGGAAAACACCTTGAGGATTTTTCAACTAGCCCAGAGGCCAAAATGGTAGTCTTACAACCATTCAAATGCAATAGTTTAAAGAAAACCAGTAAGCATTATTTCCATCAATTTCACGTGAAGCACAATTTATCACAATTAAAAACATTCAAGTCATGTGTATTAATTCTAGTATAGAGGGTATATGAAATAATTATCTATTACAGTCGATCACTGACCAACTGACTATGGGTGTTATCCTTTCCACCCAACCGTAGGCTCAGAGAAATTCATTCTTAGCACTCTGACCACCCCCTGCCAAGCCATGTTATCACTAGGTAACTTTTGAAAATTATCAGAGATCCTTTCTTTATCATAGCCTCTACGAGGTTTATCATATGCTCCTTCATCATAAAGCTCGTGAACTTTTGCTCAGGTCATGTTTTTTGAAAACTCTCTGAGATCATTTCTCGTGTTCTCTTCCTTTAACCAAAAAAACTTAATTCCTTTGGTTCTTCCTCTCAACAGGAGAGACTCATGCACTCTTCTATTTTATGAATCATATCCTTCTTCTCTTGTACGCCCTCTCCTTGTTTTCCCCAGGGAATTTCTAGACTTGTCTTGTTCCTTCCGTCAAAAGGAATTTGGGTCAGTTTGGGCCTATAGGAAAACTGCACGCTGTAATACTCCAGGATGACAGTTTTCTGTCTCCCGAGCCAAAATCTGCATGCTTCCATTCATGGGTTTAGTTGATTATTAAACCACCAATCCTTTTTTCATTAACTGATTTTTCCTTGGGATCAAGATGAGGCTTATTATTTCAACAAAGATAATTTGAGTCATTTTGACATAATGAACCCTCTCTACATTTTCCTCACTCTTTCCTTTAATGATATCATGGATAGTAATTCAAGGATTCACCCCCATAGTCAGTTTTTGGAAATATAAACAATAATACATTTACATTTTTCACATGCCATATCATGGTGATCATAATTAATGATTATTTACAAGTTGGCAGAAAGGGTATTACACAAACACACCAATGATACAAAAACTTGCTGACATGGAAGTGCCACAAAGGCATTCCATAGGGAAATGTTAGTCATGATGGTGATGTCATTGGTATTAAAAATAGTCGAGTATGAGTCGAAAATACATCAAACACTAAAATATGTCATAAGTTTGATGAACGTCAAGGGACCAAGAGAAAAATATAATGAAATTTTGAGAATTAATGGGTAACATCTGACAGTAAGGTGGATTTTTTCCATAACATCGAAACACCTTGTCACACTTCAACACCATATGTAGTAGTTCCAGTAGTCCTACATTCAACCTAGGAATGTTTAAGGTGGCCATCAAGGGGGAACCAACATTTCCAAAGAACATAAAAGCACAAGAATCCCCTTAGGAAGGGGTCACTTGGTTGGTATCATAAAGAAATTTGTCCATAAATTTCTTACGCACATCTTTGTCCCTTGCAGGATTGTTTATGCTCATAAAAGTCTCACACACTAGCTATGGTGAACCAATAGTATAAAAACCCATGTCTTCTAGGAGGTATCTCCACACTTTCAAGAGAAAGACCAAGGGACCTTACCGACAAGTGAAGCGGTTGGTTGAACACCTTGAATCAATGATCCAAAAGTAGTGACACTAACACAACATAAGTCCAACTATAAAAATCAACACACCAGTAAAAAATCCTAAGAGAAATATTGCAAGAAGAGAACGTCTCCAAAACTTCATCCCAGGTGGATAAGGTCCTAAGTCCAAAGCAATTAAAAAGTGGAAATGGACCTTCCAGACGAAGTCACATGTTGATTAAGTCTTTTGGACCAACGAATGAAGGAGTGAGAAGCAATTATCCCAACCTCCACTAACCAACCTTATTCGGCGCAAGCACCCAAACTTCACGGGGTTCCCTTTAACAATACTGAAAAGTGTGATACAAAATATGCATTAGGTACCATAAGAAACCCTCTGTAGTCACCTCTGAGATCCCTAGGAAAAGAAGCTAAGGTCACCAACTCATAGTCCATGTCTAGGGGGTACAATCGAAAACCGAGATCGATTGTATGGGCAAGGTAACTAATCCAAAATCCTTGAAAGGTTTTCCTCTCATGGAGGTAAGGGCACTGACGAAACCCCCAATATACAATCTCTCCACTATGCTCATTTAATCTTTGGAGGGGTTATATCCTTGGATCTCCTTTTTGTAAGCTCGTTTTTGACTCCAATGTTATAGGATCTTCCTGACTATACTTATACGACAACTGGGTTTGAACTCTCACTAGCTCAAACTCCTATTTTTTTTTACTAGGATTGGAGAGCTATCTTTCCAATCCTAACCCAAGGCCCTAACCCTAAACTTGTTTGTTAACCCTAATAAACAAAGTATAGTTAATTTTTAGTTAGTTTTTATTTTAGTGGTTGTTCTTACTCAATGGGCACGAAAGTGCCTCTGATGTTGTTTGAGATGCTTTCAAAAATTAAACTTATAAGAAAATTAGCAAAGAAAACTTTACACTAATTCTTCAATGAAAAAGAGTTTCAAGAAAGTAAAATGAACAAACAATCCTTCAAACCTTGAAATGCACTATTTTCTCTTTCTAATGGAAAATGCAGCCTTTTGAGAAAAGAAAAAGAAGAACAAAAAATAATATTCTTTGTTATTTTTTCTGTGAAATGATTTCAAGACGAGAAAAAAAAATCCTATGCTAATACGTTTTCTTTTTCAAATAACAATGCAAAACAATGCAAAGAAAGAAAGAGACCTAACTAATAAAGAACTAAGTATTTTTGTTTTCTTTTTCTTTCTACCAAAGAAAAAAATAACAAAATATGCTAAAAGAAATAACATTTTTTTGTTTTATGTTTGAAAAATACAAGAAAAACACAAAAGAAAAGTATTGAACTCAGACACAAACATAGGTTTCAAAAATGACCACAACATTGACCATGAAACCAAGACCATGAGAACAAAACTAGTCTTAACGAAGTGCAATCCAATAGATCAAAAGAAGGAAAAAAAGCATCCAAATATTTGTTTTTCTCTTCAAATATGATACTTTATCCACCTACCAACTCCAAAGAAAACTTTTGAGCCAAGACGAAGTCCAAATGACCCCTCAAACAGTCAAAATAAGGCCCAAAAAAGGATGAAAAATAGTGAACAAATCACCTTTTAGGGGTTCTACACATGTTTATCCACTATAGGTCATGTATATAAGCTCATGTATGTGAATTTGTTCAATAAATTCGTGTATGTACATGACTGTACTCAAGTAAACCCACATACACCCAATAAAAACCCCTCAAACTTGAGGGAGGAGGGCTATAAGACTGATAAAAGATTAGAGAAATCAAGAGAATGTTGAATTAAGGCTCAAAAGACAAAAATTTATTCAAAAATAAATACAACCAACAAGCACCCCTAACGACCCAAAAAGGGAGAATCCCTATTATGATCACCAATTATGTTATGGAAATTTATGCCTTATGTTTTTTGGGTCAAAACCACAATAGAGCAGGAACCAAGGAAACTTATCTCAAACTCTAATTAGATAGTTAATTGAAAATAATTACTTGCAATAACTAATTTTCGGAAGATATGAAGGAGAGCATACCTGGAATCCTAGGTTTGAAGTAGATTCCGCTTAAGGTATTTCTCTCTAGAACTCCTTCAATACAACTTCTAAAAATCCTGCAAACAAAGAAGTACACAATTACAAATAGGCAGTTACCTCCTAACTAAATATATGTAACCAATTCAATTTAGATGTTAAATTCAAAACAATATATATATATATATATATAATACAATGATCAGAATGAGAGATCCTTTATTGATAACAACAAAAGGTTTGGTTACAACCTGTAACAACTGTGGCACGGTCCCAATACTAGGCTCCAAGTTCCTCCATCCAAGGCCAAATATGTATAGGACTACCTCCTTACTCTTCTTTCTAGTAGGTCCAAGGAAGACCAAGGTGTTCTTCCTGAAAATATAAGGAGAACGAAAATTCTAGAAATGAGGGTTTCTAGGCAAAGGGGACAATATCATAAACTAGAGAAACAATGCACTTGTAGGACAATCTTCAAAATGCCAGCATAAGGATGCACTTCTTGGCTCTATTTTTCCTCCACCCCAAGGCTCTCTTTTATACTCCATTTTTATGGTTGAAGTCGTTATGTACGAGATTTAGGAAGTTAGGGAACGGAAAAACCCATAAACTCCTCCCAAAATTTTGAGATTATAATTTTTTTGAGCCAAAATTAACATGTATGTGGGTTGCTAACAAGGAACCTGGGTACGTACACTAATTTCTTTAAGGAAAGTCGTGTACACTTTGATAAAAGGGGTTTTTAAATAAGTTTTTAAGGAGGAAAAAGGGGATTTAAGTCTTGTAAGCAGGGGAAGGGATGTAACATAGGCCAATGAGTCATGATATGCATCTAGAGTGTAAAATGACATAAAGAGATCAAGATGATTTACCAGATATCATAAAGAGATTGGGATTATTGTTTTGAAAAGAAGGTATTCCAAAAGTTAAATTTAATTATATTCATAATCTTATCTAGAAGGTATTCCAAAAGTTAAATTTAATTATATTCATAAGCTTATCGATTTGAAAAGAAGGTATTCCAAAAGTTATATTCAAACATATTCATAATTTTATTTTTTTGAGAAAAGTAATTGTCCTTTATTTATCTTAAAGAGATCAAGATAAACGTTGTAGACCTCCAGAAATTTGCCTAAATTCTTTTTAATATGTTTTATCTTTTTCAATTCTCAAATGAGGGATGGCATAATGATGTCAATTCTGGGATATATCATTAGGGAATAAAATAAGAATTTATTAAGGAAAAATTTTCCAAATAATAACTTATAATTTATCACAACAATATGTAAAATCGTCTAAGCAAATATATATATATATATATATATATATATATAGTTGTACTAGATTTTTTCTGTGAGAGTAATGGTCTCATTAATTACGTTGAAGGCGTTCTGTTAAGGGGAAGTTCCCCTCAAGCCTTCTTCGTCTATCCATGGCCTATCAAAAACATGCTACGTGTCTTCTCACCATGTCATCTATGTGTCATTTGACAGTAAGGTAGTCTGTCGATATTATTGTTCCTTATCTACACATTTGACGACCATCAGAAAGAGGTGATCGATGACCACTGACAAGAGGCAATCACGAAGGAAAAATAGGGCATTGATCATGATTATGAGGGATGAACCCACTGGTTTCCAAGAAATGGTTCAACACATGATGAGTTTTCCCCTCTAAAGTAGCAGCAAGGTCACCCCATCTCGATTGAAGCCATAGCCAAAGGCTCGACCGAATCAACACAATTAACATGTCATCCTCCATTCTCATGCTCGATACTTCGTCTGTAGAGATTCTAGTTGCTTATTTGACAGTCACCCTAATTACCTAATTTCAGGAGCCATCTGCAACAATATCATAGAAAAATCCATGTAAACAAGTGGGAAATAATTTAAGGGGATTCAATACAGATGAAATCGTAGGCGTCATGGCATTTGGCACTGAAAATTTAAAGATTCTGAGCAGAGGAACTGCCAAGTCACTTTGTTTATGTTGATATTTCTTGGAGCAGTTTCCAGGGACTCTCTTTAGCTTCTTCTGTGTGTTATACCAAAATTTCTACGGATTTCAAGAAAGAAGAATGGTAATAAAAGCAGTGGTTTCTCCCCAGGATCTTTTTGATACTTCATTGACTATTTTAAATCGAGTCGTGAATCAGGTAAGTGAGTTTTTTTTTGTTTTGGAGCCCTTTGATACTTTCAATGGGTTTTTATTTATTATTTATTTTAATCAATTCTGCTTGTGAGATTCAATTAGTATTTTGGAATTGTTGTTGTTCGAATCTCATTGTTTTCACTTTAATATAGAGAGGCTCTATGGCTAGGGTTCCCTAGCCACACCCTTTGATGCTCTGTGGCCAGATTTTTCCCAGGACACCTCCTCTGTCGCAAATCCTGAGTTCGCAGTTTTGCAGGTTTATTTTCTTCAATTTGGAACGTATCCCCTCTCTTTCCTCTTCCTTTTTGGACTGTATCGGTTGTCGAATGATGGTATGGACTTGTGATCACGCATTCAAATCCCCTAGCCATTGTTTGCAAGTATTCTCAGGTGCGGATCTAGGGATTTTTTATTGGGTTTCTTGGGATGCAGTTTGTGGATTCGTTTTGATTGTGCGGACCCTTGATTTGGAGGTTTATGGAGGGTGTGGAGCTTGTCTCCTTCTCTTGCACATATATGGTTTTTCCTGGTGTGATGTATTTGGATTAGGGTGCGACACTCATGATACGGTGCATTGCAGTGTCTTTTCTCTTGTTTATGCTCCAGATATGGACCTTTGTTGTCTGATCTATTGTGGCGTATCAACCTTCGTTACTAGGCGGATCTGGGGTTGGTTTTTGGTGCTTGGTTCTTCAGCTTTGTTCTGATCCTAGTATGTGGTTCCTCTCTCTGGATTATTTGGTTTGTTAAGGGTTTGATATATGATTAGATCTAGCTCCTATTGGTGGTTGTCGATGGTATTTTTCCTCTTATCTGGTGGTGGTTGTGCTAGAGATTTGAGGTCCTATCTTTGGGCATGCGGTATTGTGTATGGAACTTTGAGGTCCTTCGAGAGGGCATGCAACTTCTGGTCTTCTCTTTTACTATCGTTGGTTGAGGTCTCATCGATGTTGTTTTTATTTGGTTATGTTGATGTGAGGGTTTTCATATGACTCTGACCTGGTCCATCTGACCACTAGGGTTTTGTTGGGATTGAATTTCTGGGGCTTTCTATGGAGAGATCTATTGACCCGGGTTTTTTGGTCTATTTTGGGTTTCTCCCCAACTTTTTCTTTTATATTTTCTTTTTTGCTTACCAACCAGATTTTGTGTCCCTCTGGGAACTTTCTACCCAGGATTGGTTCATATTTAAGGAACCTACATAATGTAATTTGGTTCTCTTCGGATGAATAGAATTATGATTTTTCAGTGGAAAAAAAATTGTTTTCACTTTAATGGAAAAAAAAAATTAATCAAATCAGATCAGTGACTCCATTTAAAAAAATTAATTAAATCAGATTAGTGACTCCATTTTGTTCGAATTTAGTTCTTAAACATAGTTGAAATCATTTTTATCTAAAGTAGTTGTATAGGTAACAACCCAGTGACAAACCAAGTAACCCAGTCACCCAACTGATGGATGGGATTGAGCATTATTCCATTGTATTGTTCTACCTTGCAGGGTCGGAGCAAAGAAACCGCAGTGAAGGGGTGGTAAAATAAAGTGATTCTTGGTTGTTGTGGAACTTTTCAATCATGATGCAATTTATCGGCATTCACAAAGATAGTTTAGAGCTTCTTGACAAGTCCCCTCTATTGTTGTGCTAATGTTCCAATCAGATATAACCACAATAATTGATGCATGAGCATCGCTCCGCCTCATCACATGCGCCAGCACGCAATGAAGAAAGGTAGAGGTGCCGACCCTTCCGTTTTTAAAACTTTGGGATATTATCCAATATAGATCGTTCATGTTGTAAGGTTGTAAGAGCTGACCACGCCTTTGTACAGGTAGTGGTTGAGGTTTCCTTAAATGGTAGCCTGCAGCAATCCCAGGATGTAGTCAAGACTGGGCATCCATTTGTGTAATGTATTCATAGGAGTATGATGTCAGCTAAGACAACGATGGAACTAAGATGACGAAGAGGATAAGCTCATGGAGCCCTCATTTTGTAAAAAGAGAGACACAGGACTCAGAGGAGACTTATGAGATAGAAGAGAGATCTTAGGTAGAGAGTTCTTAGAAGCGCTAAGAGAGAGATTGAAGGAACTGAGACTCGGTAGTAGTCCAGTTTTTGTAAACACATTTGTATAGACATTCTAAAATTAATACAAAGTAGTTTTTCCTGCCTATGAATTGTCTGTGTGTGTTTATGAATTTGAATGTCATTTGCATGCTGTAGATACAGGTGAAAGATAAATTTCACTATTTTTTTTTGAGTTTTTCGATTTCAGTATGGTTCTTTAGGTTGTGCAAGGAGTGCACAACAAAATAGTTGAGGTTTTGTAGCCAGCGCAAGGAGTGTGCATCAGAATTCTACAGAATCAAAGAAGAACATGCCAGGTGGGCACACCAGAGTGGTCACAAATTCAAAGAAGGAACCTCAAGGTTGTTGAACACCTTGGAGGTAAGACTATGTAGAGAAGGCACAAATATACAAAATTACTGAAGATTATGTAAGAGCTCTACTAGGTGGGCATCGAGCGAGTGCAAGGAGTGAACAAGAGGACTCTGTTTTGAGTTCTGTGAGAAGAGAAGTGTCAAGGAGAAGACACCCACAAAGTTACTGAATACTATGTCGGATCAACAAGGAGTTCTTGAGCGTAAGTCACCGAGGGGGCACTTATATTCCTTCAAGGAGTGAAAGGGTTGATATAGAGTTGTTGAATACTCTAGAAGAAGACCTGCACAACGAGTGCACCAGGAAAACACTTGGAGGAAGTGTTGAATGACTATCATCTGAAGGCCAGTTGAAGCACAAGGAGTGCGCACAGAGAGGAATTATTCAAATTCCATAAGCTCAGGAGGGATAGCATTTCCAGAATGCAGACGAGACCCAAATCTTACAGGGCTCATAGGAGAAAAAAAAAATTGAAGGCCGAGACCTTCAACACTTAGAAAATCTTCTAAGTCATAAAGCATAGAAGCTCAGAAGGAGGAGTACAATTGTCATTGGATCGACACTGGGAGAGGAGATTTGTACCATTGAATTCATGTCTAGACACCCAGAAGAGCACCAAGGAGAAGATCAGATCTGGATCGTCAGATCTGAGCGCATGGACTGACAACCATTGGATTTAGGGGAAAGCGCACGAGGTTTAATCCTTGTGTGAGTCGGAGAGTGGAATCGTCAAAGTCCCAAAGTTCCAAAACATTCAGAACCATCCATTGTCGGATGTGATAGATGGAAGAAGATGTGGGGTGTTTGTGAAACCGGACAACGAGATATTTGCAAGGAGGAGAGGAGAAAACTCGTAAAAGATGAATTCGTGAAATCATTCTGGACCGTTGGATCTAGGGTGACAGGTGGAGGAGATCCACACACATCGCTATTTTGGGTACCAGGAGATCATAAGGAAGTAGAGGAACAAGTTTGCGAAAGGATAATTCACGAAACAATCCGGACCTTCCATCGAGAAGGATGCGTGGTGAGAAGAAAAAATTTCGATGACTCGCTGCTAAAGGAGGTTAATAGGCAGAGTTTTAAGAACTCGTGAGTCATGAAAGCGTGATGTGATCTGAGCCGTCAGATAAGGAGGAGCATGAGCTGATGATTTGGGAGGCTCTGAAATTTCATCATTTTGGCATTTCAGGGGTCAGGGTATGAAGAAGTGGTGACTTGGAGGTTGAAAGTCATGAAATATTGACCTAATCGTGACCGTTGATTGAGGTTCGATCTGAGCCGTCAGATATGCAACATCGACATTTTGGAATTTCAGGTATTGGGGTTTCGAAGGAGAGAACCATCCCAAAATCTCAAGTCAGGAAGTTCCAACTTCGTGTAGGAGGAACGTGGACCGTTGGATCGTGGGACAGTGAGGACCATTGATTTGACGTGGGAGGATTTTGGAGTTTCAAGGATCGAAAGATCTAAGGCGAGGAGTATTTGAACTTCGTGAGTCACGAAGTCCTAAAACGCGATGAGGTTTGGCCCCAGGTCATAGCGGGGGTCACATGAGTGAGGCATAAGGAAGGAGCTAGGGACCATTAAGCCCTTATCAACATTTCGGGACCCCAGAGTTTGAAGGAAGGAGAATTGGGTAGCATGAAGTCCTAACACATGAAATCACGAAGCGTTTTTTGAGCAAGCGGGTGGTCACAACCGTGGTCACGTGAAGAGAGGAGCTAAAGGATCGTTAGCCCTTTTCGGGTATCAGGGATTGAAGGAATTGGGGAACTCAATATCAAGTGTCTCGATGTTGCGAAATGCGATGCACCCAAAGGATTGGCCCTAGGTCACCAGGCAGGGTCACATGGAGATAACCTAAGGGATGAGCTAGATCCCATTAAGCCCTGTTTTGAGTTTCAGGATTTGAAGGAGTGAGGGGACTCAACAACAAGATTCACGAAGTCGCGAATTCCAACGTGCCCTTTGGATTTAATCTTGTGGTCATGGGTAGTGGTCGCATGGAGGAGAAGCTCGCGCTTGGTGCTTGTTCGCACAGGGCGGGTTTCAATAGGACCTATGGATTTGTTCATAGAATTTTAGCAGGGAATCGAAGAGTCTATCCGACTCAGAGAGAAGAACGATCCTTAGACCAAGAGGTCAGCGAACCCTTCCGAGGTAGAGGTATGGAGTCTGCATCATGTGGTATCAGAGCTGATATTTTTTTCTGTAGATTTCAGGCAAAGGAGATAGAGAAGACAGTACGAATACATCAAGTAGTATCAGAAGTTGGAGTTCACTTGTGGATAGAAAGTGAAGAAGGAGACATAGTAATGATTCTCTGTAAATATTGTTGCAAGGTGTGCAAAAATGGTCGATAGCCAGGAGGGCTGAAGGCAGAAAATATGGCTATTGAAGGCCATGGATGTGGTCGAAGAGGAGACCACTAGTAGAAAAGAAAAGAAGAAATTGATGAGGAACTCACTGAGATAAGAGAGAGAATGGAATAGCTAACATTGAAGATGTAGCAGGAGGCAAAAGTACACTAGAGGTATGAATGGCCTCTGAACAGGAAAGCCAAATGGTCTATTCAAAATTTGATGGCCAGGAAACAACAACAAGAGTTGAGGAAGTGGCTAAGGTATGCTGAAATCCTTGGTGACACAGAGCTAGTTTGCATCTGTGAGCCAAAAGTTGGAGAAACACTCAGTGATGAGGAAGGGAGATTATTTTCAGGTCTCATAAACTTCTAGGAGGGCATAGATGAATTTTCAAATTTCTAGGTGGGCAATGAAATGAGATCATTGGAGGATCTCATAGACTGTCAGGAGGACAATAGTGGAAATTCATATTGGTAGGTGGAAAATGATATGCGATTAGCAGAGGATCTCATAAACTGTCAGGTGGGAAGAAGTGAAATTTCAAGTTTCCAGGTGGGAAATGGAAAGAGATCAGTAGAAGGTATCGCATAGTTCCAAGGGGGTAGTGAGGAAAGTACAGATTTCCAGGTGGGCAATGAGATGAGACCAGTCAGTCTCATAGACTATCAGGTGGGTAGCAGAAAGTTCCTAGGATGCCAGGTGGGCAAGGGGGAAGAGATGCGGCTATGTGAAAGTCTCATGAACTCAGAGGAGAGTTCAAATCAACAAGGAGTGCTGACAAGAGAGGGTCAAAAGTACATTCTGATCATTGGGGGAATTGAAGTATTCCTACCATGCAACCCAATTTAGGCAAGAGAATGTGTTTCAAATGCAAAAATGGAAGAAGGTCAGCCAGTAGAAACTGTCAAAAAAGAGAAATAAATGGAGAAGACACTGATTTCTACCCCAGCAGAAGGAGAAGAGCATTCAACCGAGTTGCTCAAATTTTCTAGCTAGGAAGTTGAACAGGAGATGAGTGCAACACTGGAGCCTACAACAGAAGAGTAAGAAAACAACATGGGTTTTGTTGATCTGTATGAAGAATTGGAAGCCTTGGAGAAGAGGGTGATAGTGCAAAGCCTGCACATCCAACAGATCAAATTGGAGACAAATAGAGGAGTATACTAGCCCCAGGAGAAGCTGGAAGAAGTTGGAGTTGATCCAACACAAGGAGAAATGGTAGAAGATAAACTATTAGAAGATGAAGTTGAGCAACAACTTAGTGACGAGATTGAAGAACTGGAGTTTGCAGTAGGGTGGCAAGCTAAGGCCATAATAAATGGAGAAAAATCATATGGGGGATCATGTTAATCTACCCATTGAGGAGAAGGGAGTGCAGTAGAGAGAACTACATAAGGAGAGCCAGCCCCTGGAGCAGCTGGACAGGGTGATTGAGGAAATCAAGAAGCTGATTTTGAGGTCACCAGAAGTAGTCAACAAAGGGGAGTTGAACATGGGGAAGCCTGTCATAACAACAGGGAAGAAACAACATCAAAGCAATGGAGCAGATGGACAGCTCCAAGGGAAAGTTTGGGATCCAGGTGGATTTCAACATTGGATAAGAGGAGCGCATGAGCAGGAGCTCATGATTTTTCTAGCAAGGGAGTATGATGTAGGAGCATCACTCCACCTCATCACATGCGCCGACACGCAATGAAGAAAGGGAGAGGCATCGACCCTCCCGTTTTTAAAATTTTGGGATATGATCTGATACAAATCATTCATGTTGTGAGGCTGTATTATCCAACCATGACTTTGTACGGGTAGTGGTTGATGTTTCCTTAAATGGTAGTCTGCAGCAAGCCCAGGACGTAGTCAGGACTGGGCATCCATTTGTGTAATGAAGCAGTAGGAGTATGATGCCAGCTGATACAACGACTGCACTAAGACGACGAAGAGGATAAGTCATGGGGCCGTAATTTTGTTAAAAGAGAGACAAAGGACTTAGAGGAGACTTAGGAGATAGGAGAGAGATCTTAGGTAAAGAGGTCTTAGAAGCTATGAGAGAGAGATTGAGGGAACTAAGACTCAGTAGTAGTCCAGTTTTTGTAAACACATTTGTATAGACATTCTGAAATTAATACAAAGCAGTTTTTCCTGCCTATGAATTGTCTGTGTGTGTTTATGCATTTGAATGTCATTTGCATGATGTAGATATAGGTGAAATATATATTTCACTATCTATTTTTGAGTTTGTTGATTTCATTATGGTTTTTTAGGCTGTGGAAGGAGTGCACAATAGAACAGTTGAGGTTTTGTAGCCAGCGCAAGGAGTGCACATCTGAATTCTGTGGAATCAGAGAAGAAAGGGCTAGGTGGGCACACCAGAGTGGTCATGAATTCAAAGAAGGAACCTCAAGGTTTCTAAACACCTTGGAGGTAAGACTGTGTGGAGAAGGAACAAAGATACATAATTATTGAAGATTATGTAAGAGCTCTGCCAGGTGGGCATCGAGCGAGTGCAAGGAGTGCACAAGAGGACTCTATTTCAAGTTCTGTGAGAAGTGAAGTGTCAAGGAGAAGACACCCACAGAGTTACTGAATACTCTGTTGCCTCAGCAAGGAGTGCTTGGACGCAAGTTTCCAAGGGGGCACTTATATCCCTTCAAGGAGTGAAAGGGTTGATACAGAGTTGTTGAATACTCTAGAAGAAGACCTACGCAAGGAGTGCACCAGAAAAACACTCGGAGGAAGTGTTGAAAGACTGCCATCTGAAGTCTATTCAAAGAGCAAGGAGTGTGCATAGAGAGGACTTATTAGAAGTCCATAAGCTCATGAGGGATAGTGTTTCCATAACGCAGACGAGACCCAAATCTTACAGGGCTGGTAGGAGAAAAAAAAAATCGAAGGCCAATGTTGGACACTTTAATTGTCTAAATAAATAGATAATTAAGGTGTTCAATATGAATTTTCAAACCCAGGGAAGTTTTGTTATTGTAAGATAATTGTGCACAGTCTATGCTAGATTATGAAAGAAAACAATAATCAAGTTGCAGTAAGGTAAACTAACACTAAACGAAACAGAATTGAAAATATGAACACTAACAAAAGTTGTTGACACAGCTGGAGTTCTAATCTATTGTTGAAGAATTGAAATCACACTTGCATAATTGAAATCTAATTTCCAGGAGTAGAATTTGATGAGTGTATAAGAATCCTAGATTATCTAATCTATTCTAATTTTCTATATTACTCTTGCAGAAATAAGTTTTGTGCTAATTGCTGAAAGGGAATTCACACTTCTATTTATTTTTGCTTGAAAATAGAGATTTAATCTAATGCAGAAAAGGAATTTAACTTTCAAAGCAATTCTCCAGCAGTATACAACAATTGATTCTAACTCTCATGAGACACACTAATGCACATTAACAGAAAGGGACTGAACTGTAACAACAAATGTATTCTAGAAATGCATAAAGAGATCAATCACGCAATCAAAGAAGTTACTCTAAAATTCACAATAGAGGGGAGTCTGTGAGGAAGGTGGGCCCTTTCCTTCTCACTGAATCCACTCGAAAAAACTACAGAAGGTTAGAGAAACTTAAATCAATTCTTTATTAAATCGCCAAAATGTTCAGGTACAAAATTCTTCACTTCACTCTCTGTTCCACAACTAATCTCCACCTTTAATGATTACAAAATATCTATTATTTAAAGACAGAGACATTCATTTGAAACAGACTCGGAACAACCTTGAGAATCAGAGATTCTTAAGATGTTTGTATGATATAAAAGATTTGTCATCATTACAACATCTGGAAATAATCTTGATCACCAACGTGAGCCAAAACGTGTAACATCCTTGAGGATCGGTCTTCAGGTTTCATATTTGAATGATATACCAGCTTCCAGGATCGGTGGGCATATGTTGCAGCAGGTGTAACAACTTCCAAGAAAGGTGCGCAATTGTTGTAGTCATGTAACAACATGCAAAATGGGTGCACAACTGTAAAAAAATTCAAGAAAAGGTGCGCAATTGTTGTAGTCATGTAACAACATGCAGAACTAGTGCACAACTGTAGCAGTTGGTGTAACAGAAACGATATTTCTTCAAGACTTGGTTGTTTTTATTTAATCTACACATTTTGATCATTAGTTTAACATTCATGGGTAAAATATGAGAAACGATACCAACCAAACATGTTAAGTAAATAATAATACAAAAGAAAGATCAATGATTCATACCTTGGGAAAAAGGTCTTAGCAAACATGATATTAGGCATTTTAGCATAGAAATGATAAGGTTGAATGAGAAAAAGATATAGTGAAAAAGGGACATTTCTGGATCCTAACATGCCCCCAACTGAAGACATTACATGTCCTCATGCAATCCACATTCAATCCTTACTCTAAATCTGAGTGAGGGAAGTGACTCCTCTAGTGAAAATTGCTAAGAAAAAACTGTCATGAGATTCTTCATCTGCAAGTCTGAATCCACTACTCATTACCATCTCCAAATGACAACTTTTGAGACCTTTGACCCCTGTTTATACTCTGAAAGAGGCATCCAAAAACTGGTAAAATGAAACTCGAGTCCCATCCACTGATGCCTACACGTTCTCATACATGTAATACTTATTCCTTCTTGACTGAGAATTTGGCCGGTTCTTCATCATGACCAGTGACTGGTACTTTCACTATTGTATACCCTGCTTGAAAATAAATATTACCACATTCATAGCACATGTGCTCTCTATTTTGATTCATAACAGTTGTTGTCAGTGCTAATATATCCAAGGTTAACTCGTCTGGGTTTCTTTGTCGAGCAACCTGCAACTCCTTCTTTAGGGAATCCAACTCTTCTTTGAGGCTATCATTTTACCTCATTAGTTCAGTAATCTTGGAATTTCCAGTACTCTTTATCTTCTTCTCAATTTGAGAAAACAACTATGCAAGTGGTACATCGTCATTATCCTCATTATTTTGTGTAACTAGTTCCTGTGTAACAACTTGTTTTGGCATGACTGGTTCTTTTGGGATAGTCTCTTCCTGGGCAGATGGTTCTTGTGTGATAGCTAATTTTGGCATGACTGGTTCTTGTGGGATAGTGTTTTCCTGGGTAGCTAGTTCTTATGTAACAACTAAGTTTTGGGAAGAGGTTGGTTCTTGTGTCACAGTCATGCTGTCGGAGGGGACTGGTTCTTGTGTAATAGTCATTGCTTTAACAATGGAGGATAATGGACAAATAATGGGTATTGCATGTTCCATATTCTTCCATCCAACTGCTGCTTCAGTAGACCTCGCTAACCTAGTTCTCCTCCTAGGTAATGTATAGACAAAAAAAGGGGTTTTCCTTTTCTTTGCTTTAGAAGAAGGAGGGTGTTCTTCAACAACCAGACAAGGAGGAAAATATGGAATGTTGGGGTCTTGTATAATCTGTACTTCGTCACTCGATGAGTGATGCACAAAATCATCAAGCGGAGCCGATGATTCTGCTACAATTTGTTTACATACGACCTAAATTGACAAAATGGTTTCTTGAAGTTCCCTGCACAAGGTAAAACCTAGTATACATATCTCCATAGGATCAATTTGCATCTCACTCATGTTTGTATTAGTGATGTCAAAATCGGGCAGGGTCTGATCATCAACAAAATCAGGGCACTATGTCGCAGCAACAGGGGTGTTTTGAGGTGCGCCTGGTTCAACAAGAGATGAAGTCGACATACTGGATGTTACTGTGGGGGTTGTAACTATTGTTGCAGGAGACCTCACTCACTTAGTTCTCTTCCTAGGTAATGTAAAGATAGAAGCATGGGTTTTCTTTTTCTTAGCTTTAGGAGTAGGAGGGTGTTCTTGAACAACCACTGTTGCAGCTGAGGGCTGAGGCTCATGACTTGGTCGAGGAGTTGGGTTTTCAACTACTGGATCAATCACAATTGCAACCATAGGGTTTAGTTGTTTTGGTTCAAATTTGTCGATGCTTTTTTGAGTGGTGTTAGAATTGCTTATGGTTTTGCGTTTTCTTCTCTGAATTGACTTACGGGCAGTTACAATGGGGGCTTTAACTACTGTTGCAGCCGAGGGCTAAGTCTCATGACTTGGTCCAGGGATTGGGTTTAGCTATTCTGGGTCGATCATAATAGTAGGCACAAGATTTGGTTGTTCTTCCACTTCAAGTAAGGGGTCATTAGTAATTCCCATTCCTTTACGAATAAAGAACCCTATCAGTATATGATTGGAAAGACAATTCTTGGGATTCTTTGATTTCTTGACAAAGTGAGCCATATTATGCAAGGAATGATGTCTTAAATGTGACAGTAGGATAAAATCAGAAAAATAAACTACTTGATATCTTCCTTTGCATGTAATGTACCTTTTTACAAATTATGATACTTTCCCCCATGGTTTTGGTAAGGAACTTACATATGCACCCTGTGCACCATCGAATATCCTTTTGTGAGATTCTGACTGAACTCCAATACCTTTGCTTCATTAAACCCCTGAAACTTCTCAAAATAAGAAATCCATCCAGCCTGCAGGAATTTTTCGTAAACATCTAGGTATAGCAGTAATGCATCCAGATTTTTTGGTTCACAACTCCCAGTTAATCCTCCCATGACATCGTTTTAGAGTCTAAACATGCACAAAGGAGGAGGTACCAACACCTAAACCAGAGACACAACAAGTTTGAACAAGGATTTCATAATGAACATAGTGTCTCAGCGAAAATAAGTGTGGTCGAAAGGTGGTGGAGGTGCATATAAAATGAGATTTTGGCGGCTTAGATTTTCTTTCCCCCCCAACTAATCTGATTGGATCATGGTGAAACGAATTTAGGACAACCGACAGGTAAAAATTAAAGCTTGATTCCATTTCTACATTACTTTGACACGTAATATTAGTCACGTGCCTCATAACTTACCACACAAACTGATCTGTCGGAGTAACCGCATTATCCAACTACCATATGATCCACGTGGAATAGTTGTAATGATGAGATATGGCTATGGAACGTGAGAAATAATGTTATGACAAGTGGAGCAAAGGTGGATTCCTTTCTTTGGTTGACCAACTGGAAATTTGCGGATGTGGAATCAAGTAATGATGAAGCGGCATTTCTTGACTGAGAGAGTGGAAAATATAGTAGCGAAAATAACAAAACAACAATTTTTCATCATGGAAAGATAGCAGAGCGGGAAAGATTAATGGAGTATCAGCATGGAAAAATGGTAGAAATGCGAAAAATGGGTGAAGCGGTATATAAAATAGAAAAAAGGAATAACATCGGTAAGTGTATCAGCATGTATTTTGGCCGGAATGGTGGAATTAGGTGTAGTAGCATGTAAATAGGCCAAATTGTTGGGAAAATGGTGGGACAACATGTAAAGTGACCATGGTGTAACAACATGGAAAGAGGTGTAATAGCATGTAGAGTGACCATGGTGTAATAGCATGGAAAGAGGTGTAACAACATGTAACCCGACCGAACACATAATTCCTTAGTTTTTAGGGAGTTTTTCAATCTTAAAAAAAAAAACTAATCATTTGGCTCCTTTCATTGTAATCTTTCTTGTTGTTCATCAATCCATCTGCACACAAGTAATTGCCTGATACCCTTCTAGGCTGATTTTATTAAAAAGAAACATAAAAATTTAAAAAGATGAAATTAAAAAATTCAAATTCGCACAGTTTATTTATATACAAGGTTTTATTGAAAGAAAAATGTTCAAAGGTTTAGAAGGGGAAGGAGAAAGCTCTGATCCCTTTAAAAATTGATAACCTATATCAGTTGTACATCTAGATTTAAATTCTGCCTTGGAAAGTGGACGTTGATACAGGCGCAAGCGATGACTATTTGCAAGTAACTATGTATTGGATTCATCAATAGTGATCAACCTGTCTGTCCCATTGGGAAAAACAGTGTCTACCTTGTAAGGTCCCAGCCATCTTGTACGCAACTTACCTTGAAATTCTTTAAAGCGCGAATCATACAATAGAGCCCAATCTCCCTTTTTGAATAACTTCTTCTTGATGACTCGGTCATGGCACTTGGTTCTTTCCTGTTGAATCACTATGGTTTGATGAATAGTGTCCAAACGCTTCTCATCAAACTCATTTAGTTGCTATAGTCTATCCTTTTGTGCCATAGTCAAATCGAGATTAACTATTGATGAAGTTATTAGGGTTTTGATCTTGAACTCAATGGGAAAAACAGGGCTCTTCCCATATACCCATTCATAAGGAGAAAAATCAGTTGTGTTCCTCCAAGTGGTTCGATAAGCCCATAGAGCTTCATGAAATCTATCAGACCAATCCCTACGATGTTCCCTCACTGTCTTAGTATGAATAGCTTCTATGGATTTGTTTTTACTTTCCACCTGCCCATTACCTTGGGGATGGTATGGATAAACTATTATATGCAAAACATGATATTTATTGAGTAGAGATTCAAACTTATGTGATGTGAAAGGTGGTCCCCCATCAGTGACTAACCCTTTGGGAACTCCAAAACTACAAAAAATATCTTCAAACAAAAATGCTAAGAGAACTTCTTCTGAGGCCCTAATGAGTGCTTTTGCCTCTACCCACTTGGTCATGTAATCTGTGGAGACCAATATATAGAATTTCTGATTAGATGTTGGGTTAATAGGCCCTAAAAAATCCATGGCCCATCTCTCAAAAGGCTCTAACACCACTTGAGGTTGGAGAGGCATCTCATCCCTATGATTTGGCTGACCCATTTGTTGGCAACTGTCACAGGCTTAGACATACTTCCTTGCATCTTGAAATATTGTGGGACAAAAATAACCCATTCTCAAAATTTTATGCCCAGTCCTTTTATCAGCAAAAGGACCCCCATAAGGGCCATCATGGAAAGATTTAATCATATCATAAACTTCATCATCCCTCACACATCTCCTGGTTTCTTGATCCAGGCCTGTGTAGAAAAGATATCCCCCTATCCAACTATACTGAGCACTCTTCTGAATAATATTCCTTCTTTCTCCGGGAGATAGATGTGGAGGTACCTTCCCTGCAACCAAATAATTAGAAATGTATGCATACCAAGGTGATTGAGCAGATACTACAAACAAATGTTCATCTGGAAAGGAATCATCTACAAGTGAATTATCATCATTTATATTCAATCTTGAGAGAAAATCAACAACCACATTTTCTTTTCCTGGTCTATCTACTATAGTGATGTCAAATTCTTGCAGGAATAACAACCATCTTGTTACTCAGGCATTAGTAATAGTTTTATTCATCAAATATTTAATTGTTGAATGATCAGTATGAATAAAAGTAGGATAACCAGTGATATAATGCCTAAATTTATTGATCTCATCAACTACTGCCAAGAATTCTCTTTCTATAACTATATAATTTAACTCAACAGGAGCCATGTTCTTGTTGATATAGTAGATAGAAGAGGGATATTTTCCCTCTTGTTTCCCTAGCACTGCACCAATTGCAGTGCCCGAGGCATATGAAGAAATGTGAAATGGCAGATCTCTCAAAATGGGAGTTGTGGACAATTTCTGTTTAATATCTGCAAAAGACAATTCACAATTGTCAATCCAATTAAAGTCAACATCTTTTGTTAATAGAAAAAATAAGAGAGAGGCAAGATTGGAATTTTTTTTAATGAATCTCATGTGATATCCAGCATGCCCTAAAAATATTCTTACCTCTTTCGGAGTCGATGGAGTTGGAATGACCAAAATTACCAATATTTTGGTTGGGTCTACCTGAATTCCTGCATAAGAAATGAAGTGTCCCAACACCACACCTTCACTCATCATCATATGACACTTTTCTATACTTAGAGAAATATGATACTATATACATATTTTGAGCACTTTTTCCAGATTAGCTAAAGATTCATCGAAATCAATACCATAAGGTTTAAAGTCATCCATGAACATTTCCATACAGTCATTCACCATATCAGAGAAAATACCAATTATAGCTCTCTGGAAAGTGGAAGGTGCATTACAGAAGCCAAATGGGAGAAACTTGTAGGAAAATGTACCCCAAGGGTTGGTAAAGGTGGTTTTATCTTGGTCCTGTGGAGCAATTTTTATTTGGTTATAGCCACTAAATCCATCTAGGAAAGAGAAAAAAAAATTCCCCGATAGGTTGTCTAGAACCTGATCAATAAATGGCAGAGGGAAATGATCCTTTTGCGTGGCCTTATTCAGGGCTCTATATTCCACACACACTCTCCATTTACCATTATTTTTAGGCACAATAACCAAGGGTGAAACCCACTCGCTATCTGATATAGGGCAGATGAATCTGGCATTTAGAAGTTTCTAGAGTTCTTCCTTAACAATCTCTTTAATATTAGGGTTCATCCTCCTTTGGGGTTGGAAAATGGGTCGACATTATTCCTTAATGTATATATGGTGGGTGCATAGTTCAGAGGAAATTGCTTTCACATCTATGTAATCCTAGGCAAATGTCTCTTTATGTTCAATCAATAACTTCATCGAATGTCTAGTTTCAGCAGAAGATAAATTAGGATTGATGTTCAGGGTTCTTCCAGGTTTGATTTCTACAGTGATGCTCTTATAACTGACTTTAGGAAATAATTTAGTTGTTTTAGTGTCTGTTGTTATAGCTGAATTAACTTGATTTACAACAATTTCAAAGAACATTTATGCGCTGACTCCTTCTTGGGCAGTAGTGTCAAAAATTCTACTCAATCGGTGATATGTGTTTTGTGTAACAGGAGAGGGATAACTAATAAAGCTATTGATTAGATCATCCACTGTCTCATCTTTGAAACTCAGGGTTTTTCCTATGGTTAGCACAGACAGAGCGCTTTCATCCTCAATGTCCATCCATAAAGAATTTTTGAGTTCCACACTAGGCGTAGCATGAGGATAAAGGGTAAGTTTCTTGGTATCATAACCATTAGATATGGTCATTGAACCAGATCTACAACCAATGAAAGAATCAATTGTAGCTAACCATGGTCTTCCTAGAATTGGAGGATGGCTCCCCAAACGGGTTTTAGGTTGTAATACAACAAAATCAATAGGATACTCCCATGAATCAACTGAAATAACTAGATCATCGATTACTCCTTCTAGTTTGATAGTAGAATGATCAGCTAATTCTAAAATAGCAGGAGTACGTCAGACTTTTGTTCTGAGTTGCATCAATTGTGTCATCTCTATTGGCATAATGTTAATTGATTTACCTAAATCAACTAACACATCGGGAATAAATGTTTGCCCAATTCTGACAGTGATTGTAGGGTTTCCTAGGTCGCCATATTTAATAGGTGGGGTTTTTCCTAACATCAGTTCATACAATTCTCCCACTACATGTACTATGAGGGGGTCCCTAGGTTTCCTTCCAGGCTTTTTGATGCAAAGGCCTCTCACAGTCTTTGCATAAATAGGGACATCACTAGTCACTTGCAATAGTGGAATTTTAACATGCAGATTTTGCAACTCTCCTAAGAGATTGAAGGATGGTAATTCCATAGTTTTGATAATTTCCAATCTTTCAGGGAATGGGGGTTCTACTAATTCTATGATAGGTTCATCAATCTCCTCTGTATTAGCAGAGGATTTTTCCCCCGCTTTTTTGTCTGATTCTAAAGATGGAGCATCTTCAATTATTGGCTCAACTATTCTCCCTGATCTTAATTTTATCTCATCACAAGGCATAGGGGTAATAGACAGAGCTGGCACATTATGTATATCAATATTCTAAACAACCTTATTATTTGGATTCGGGTTAGTTTGCACAGGCATCTGAGACCGTAAGGAATGATTGTTCTATGGGGCATTGGGAGGTAACTACAACTATTGTTGTTGGTACTGGGGATGGAAACGTTGTTTATAGGGGTTCTGTTGGTGAGGGTTTTGATAAGTAAGTTGTTGTTGAGAGCCTCTCTAATATAGGTTCCATTGCCCATGATTATTTTGTTGTTGGGGCATAGGTACCCATGATTTGGGATCTTGATAAGGAGGTGGCATTTGATTTGGATGGGGGGGAATTCATCTCACCATATTGAAGCTAATTGTTCACATTATTCCAATAATTAAGTGCCACAAGAGATAATTGAGTGTTTATACCTTGACCTTGTGGATACCATTGTCTTCTCTGTGTTATTATATAGACAACCTTTGCTTCCTCATTAGTCACCTTCATTGATGCTTTTACACCTGGTAGGGAGGGAAATTGGTCAGTAGCATGATCTAATTCACATATAAGACATACCTGGACATTGTTCAGTGGGCACTACCTTAACGGATGTTTCTTTTTTCATTTCAGATATAAAATGGACAATGCTTGATCTGATTCTGCTTGTTTCTATTTGACCTACAGAGTGTCCATTTGTGAAGTAAAAGAGTTAATCATTTTTGTTTTGAAATTTTCTAACAGATTACCTATTTCTTCTCTTGTTTCCCCTCCATTGGCTGATTTATGTACCCTTGAAAAAGTGGTATCCCTGGTAGCTGACTTATTCCTTGTAGATCCTCGAGAGAATCTCTTACAAATATTTACAATGTCTTCATAGGATTCCTTAGATATATCTCCCTTTCCAAGCATATTCAACATATCTAAACAATCATCTCTAACTCCTTTTAGCAAAATAATTTTCAGAATGTCCTTACTCACATCCCGATGTCCAGACCTTTGTAGATTATACTGGAGTCGCTCCACAAAATCTTTAAGGGTCTTGTCCTCCTTCTGAGAAATCTTGAACAGTTCCTCTCTTCGTTCCCTTGTTCGACAGTAGTCTTGGTACTTGTTCTGAAAAAACTACCTCATTTGTCCCCATGTTGAAATATTCTCTCCTCCAAGGCTCATGAACAATCTTAACGTGTTACCCTTCAATGTAGTTGGAAACAGTTTAAGATTTTGTGCAGTGGTGGTGTAGTCATAGCTTCCACACAGAATATCAAATTCAAACAAAAACTCATCTGGATCCTCAGTATGTAATCCATGGAAATTTGGCAGGGCTGAGAGAGGCATGTTCTTCATAGGAGCTATCCCCTATGTGGGAACATTCAATAGGAAATACCAGGGTAGAGATAGTATTTTCACCATTTACCTGATCTTCATTGTTCAGTGGATCCTAACGGTGGAACTCTTCTTCATTATCTCCTTGATTTTCCATACCTTCTCTTTCTCTCCAATTAATACGGAAAGTGTCCCACTCCTCTTTAGTGACTATCTGTCCATTGATATGTTAAACAACTTCTTTTGGATTTTCCCTATTCTGAGTTACACTTCCTTGATCTTCAATATTCTCCAGTGTTGCATGCTGACTTGTTGGTGACAAAACTTCAACTTCATCCCATGATGAAAACGATGTTTCAAAATGGGGTAGCTCTGATGACTGAGGAATATGTCTTCTTGGAGGATTTGAAGGGAGAAAGATAGATCCCTAAGAATAATTCGCTCTGGCTATAATCTCATCAACAAAGGTTGGCCTTCCCAGTGTAGGATTCCTTCCACCACGTCCTCTGGCATCTGTAGGGTTAGTAGTTCTGGGGATACGTCCCCTTGTTCCTTGATTCATGCAAACTACTCATTCCTAATAAAATAAAATCGTGCTTACAAGAATCTATAATTATCTTCCCCGACAATGGTGCCAAAATGTTGGGCACTTTAATTGTCTAAACAAATAGATAATTAAGGTGTTCAATATGAATTGTCAAACCCAGGGAAGTTTTGTTATTGTAAGATAATTGTGCATAGTCTATGCTAGATTATGAAGGAAAACACTAATCAAGTTGCAGTAAGGAAAACTAACACTAAAAGAAATAGAATTGAAAAGATGAACACTAACACAAGTTGTTGACACAACTAGAGTTCTAATCTATTGTTGCAGAATTGAAATCACACTTGCATAATTGAAATCTAATTTCCAGGAGTAGAATTTGATGAGTGTATAAGAATCCTGGATTATCTAATCTATTCTAATTTTCTATATTACTCTTGCAGAAAGAAGTTATGTGCTAATTGCTGAAAGAGAATTCACACTTCTATTTACTTTTTCTTGAAAACAGAGATCTAATCTAATGCAGAAAATGAATTTAACTTTCAAAACAATTCTCCAGCAGTATACAACAATTGATTCTAACTCTCATGAGACACACTGATGCGCGTTAACAGAAAGAGAATGAAATGTAACAACAAATGTATTCTAGAAATGCATAAACAGATAAATCACACAATAAAAGAAGTTACTCTAAAATGCACAACATAGGGGAGTCTGTGAGGAAGGTGGGCCCTTTCCTTCTCACTGAATCCACTCAAAAAAACTACAGAAGGTTAGAGAAACTTAAATCAATTCTTTATTAAATCGCCAAAATGTTCAGGTACAAAATGCTTCACTTCACTCTCAGTTCCACAACTAATCTCCACCCTTAATGATTACAAAAACTCTATTGTTTAAAGACAGAGAAATTCAGTTGAAACAAACTTAGAACAACCTTGAGAATTGGAGATTCTCAAGTTGTTCGTATGATATAAAAGATCTTTCATCATTACAAAATCTGGAAATAGTCTTGATCACCAGCGTGAGCCAAAACGTGTAACATCCTTGAGGATCAGTCTTCAGGTTTCGGATTTGAATGATATATCATCTTTCATGATCGATGGGCATCTGTTGCAGCAGGTGTAACAACTTCCAAGAAAGGTGCGCAATTGTTGTAGTCATGTAACATCATGCAGAAAGGGCGCACCACTGTAACAACTTCCAAGAAAATGTGTGCAATTGTTGTAGTCGTGTAACAACATGCAGAATGGGTGCACAACTGCAACAACTAGTGTAACAATAGTGATCTTTCTTCAAGACTTGGTTGTTTTTCTTTAATCTACACATTTTGATCATTAGTTGAACATTCATGGGTAAAATATGAGAAACACTACCAACCAAACATGTCAAGTAAATAAGAATACAAAAGCAAGATAAATGAATCATATCTTGGGAGAAAGGTCTTAGCAAAAATGATATTAGGCATTTTAGCATAGAAATGATAAGGTTGAATGAACAAAAGATATAGTGAAAAATGGACACTTCTGGATCCTAACAATTGATACCTTCGACAATTAGAAAATATCCTAAGTCAGAAAGCGTAGAAGCTCAGGAGGAGCACGGTTGTTGTTGGATCGACACTGGGAGAGGAGATCTGGACCGTCGAATCCACGCCCAGGCACCCATACGAGCACCGAGGAGAAGATCAGATATGGACCGTCAGATCTGAGTGCACAGACTGACAACCGTCGGATTCAGGGGAAAGTGCACAAGGTTTAATCTTTGTGTGGGATGGAGAGTAGACTTTTCAAAGTCCCGAAGTTTCGAAACGTTCAGAACCATCCATCGTCGGAGGTGACAGGTGGTAGCAGATCTGGGGTGTTCGAGAAAACGGACACCGAGATATTTGAAAGGAGGAGAGGAGAAAACTTGTGAAAGACGAATTTGCAAAATCATTCTAGACCATTGGATCGAGGGTGACAAGTGGCGGAGATCCGCACACATCGCTATTTCGGGTACCGGGAGATCAGAAGGGAACAGAGGAGAAATTTCACGAAAGGAGAATTCGCAAAACAATTTGGACAGTCCATCGGGAAGGATGAGTGGCGAGCATACAACATTTCACCAATGGGAAGAGTTTTAAGAACTCGCGAGTCACAAAAGCGCAACATGATCTAAGCCATTAGATCAGGGGGAGCGTGAGCCATTGATTTGGGAGGCTCCAAAATTTCAGCATTTCGGCATTTCGACAGTAGGGGTGTGAAGAAGTGGTGAATTGGAAGTTGAAAGTCATGAAATCCTGACCTGATCGTGACCATTGATTGAGGAAGGATCTGAGCCGTCAGATCTACAACATCGACATTTTGACATTTCGGGTACCGGGGGTTCGAAGGAGAGAACCATCCAAAAATCCGGAGTCGCGAAGTTCCAACTTCGCAAAGGAGGAACGTGGACCGTTGGATCGCGGGATAGTGAGGACCGTTGATTTGACGTTGGAGGATTTCAGAGTTTTGGGGATCGAAAGATCTGAGGCGAGGAGTCTTTCGATTTCATGAGTCGCGAAGTCCCGAAACGCGATGAGGTTTGGCCCCAGGTCATAATGGGGGTCATATGAGTGAGGCATAAGGAAGGAGCTAGGGATCATTAAGCCTTTATTGGAATTTCGGGACCCGAGAGTTCGAAGGAAGGAGAATCGGGTAGCGTGAAGTCTTGACACACGAAATCGCGACGTGCTTTTTGAGCAAGCAAGTGGTCGCAGTCGTGGTCATGTGAAGAGAGGAGCTAAAGGCCCGTTAGCCCTTTCCAGGTATCGTGGATTGAAGGAATCAGGGAACTCAATATCAAGAGTCCCGATGTTGCGAAACGCGATGCACCCAGAGGATTGGCCCTAGGTCACCAAACAAGGTCACATGGAGAGAACCTAAGGGAGGAGCTAGAGTTTGTTAAGCCCTATTTTGGGTTTTTGGATTTGAAAGAGTCAGAGGACTCAACAACAGGATTCACGAAGTCGTGAATTTTAACGCGCTCTTTGGAGTTAAGCTTGCGGTCACGGGTAGTGGTCGCGTGGATGTGAAGCTCGTGCTTGGTGCTTGTTCACACAGGGCGGGTTTCAATAGAACCTGTGGATTTGTTCGTAGAATTCCAGCAGGGAATCGAAGAGTCTATCTGACTCAGAGAGAAGAACAATCCTTAGACCGGGAGGTCCACGGACCCTGCCGAGGCAAAGGTATGGAGTCTGCATCAATAATGGTTATTGTTTCTACAGGCCCCTCTTTTGTTGTGCTAATGTTCCAATTAGATATACCCACAATAATAGTTATTATTTGGTCATAGTAAATAACTTCACTTCTTGAAACATAGAAATACTAGGTCGACCAGCCATGGTGAGCATCATCTATGTAGTTGTTAAAATATGCATAGCAAAATCCAAATACAATTCAAAACTTTTAAACAAAATACTTGACGAGATCGACCATGGTTCAAAACCTTTAAACAAAATACTTGACATAGAACCATGGTCGATTTCGTCAAAATATTTATCAATTCGAATAGCAAGAATGCATCAGGCTCAATTTCAATGGGGGAGTTGCCTATAATGGATTAAGCCATGAACAATAGTGCCTATCCTTAACGAGCAAGATAGTTCTTATCGAATGGGGGAGTTGCCTATAATGGATTAAGCCATGAACAATAGTGCCTATCCTTAACGAGCAAGATAGTTCTTATCGTCGATTTGGGAAGGGGTGGAGATTGTCCCCACGCCACTTAACATAAATTGTCTTATTGGATTGGAGCAATCAGGGAGAGCCAAAACCTGAAAGCCTTTATTGGATCGAGATTTTGAGCCGATTATGCCCCTTTAATTGGTCCAATAGATTAAAATGAAGACCAATGTAATAAGCATGATCCCATTCAAAGATGCGTGAAGCTCATTGTAAGATATTGAGATAGATAGATTTTTATTAAAGCATTCACAAGATAATCCAGCTCTGTGAAAACTCCTCTGACTTGTATACCTACCCATTGTTAAATAAAAAAATAACCTAAATTTACAACTTTGCAAAGGTTAAACTCCGTGGAGCCGTGGGACTCGAGCTTTATAAGCTTTACAGATCTTGTTACTTTTTACAAAGATGGAAAATTAAAGTTCAAAGTTGTTTAACTTTTACAAATCTTGAAACCCTAAGAACTTTACAGATCTTGTTATTTAGAGATTTTTAAATATGAAGAATTAAAGCTTAATTTTATATTAAATATCTAGTTGTAAGAATTTAGAAATTTAAAAAAGCATTATTCATTAACTGAATTTTTAATAATAAATAATTTAAAATTGGATAAAAATTTAAAAACATTATTTCATTATATGTAAATTATTTATCACAATAAAATTCTTCTCAGACACAATTTAAAAAATCAATTTTGCTATAAGCGTACTCCTCGAACCTGGACAAGTTTCTTTTTAAAATAAATATTTACGGACAAGTTTCTTTTTAGTTACTTGGTCTTAATCGAGAATATAAAGGGTCTAACAAGTTTTTTTTAAAAGAATATATATATATATATATATATATATATATATATATATATATATATATATATATATATATATATATATATATATTTATATTTTAAATAAATATTTTTTTTAAATGAATAATTTTGTTTTAACAAGTTTTTTTCTTTTTAAATAAATAATATTTTTTTTTTTAAATAAATAATTTTTTTTAAAGAATAACTTTGTTTTAATAACTTGTTCTGTAATTTACTAATTCATTCATTAATATTGATCTTTGAAACATGACCATTTTTAAAAAATAGGAATTAGGAATTAATGCATTTTAATATATTTTACTAATATAGAAAGCATATTTTTTTTAGCAATTTATTATGTAATTATTTTTTATTTCATTAATATTGATCTTTATTGTATAATTTAAATGGGTTTAATATACAATCTAGGATATGTTTCCTCCTAAAAAATTGTTAGTCAAATTATAGATTTTAATCTATTTTATGAATATAATTTGTAACTAAAAAATACTTCGTGAAAAAAAATTAAAATAAAAAAATATAAATTTACAATTTAAAAAAAAAAAAATTAAATATTTTATATTATAAAAAATATTATTTTATTAAACATATTATTAAAATAAATATATTATATTGTAATATAAACATTTTTGAAATAACCAACCTATTTGATTTAATTATGAAAATTTTAATTTTTAATTTTATAAATTAAAAAAAATATTATATTTATTTAATAAAAAATTCTAAACTTTAAAAATAAACCATAAAAATTAAATAAATTTAAGTTTTTCATAACCACTAAAAACCTTATTATTGTATATATATACATTATCAAATGTATATATATATACATTATCAAAAGCCATTTAACAATTAAAAATGCTTGGGCAAGTAAGCATGGTGGGAGAAACAACTATTAAAAGCTTATTAACTTTGTTTTGGATTGTGGAATATATTGTCCCCTCATAAGATATGACATGGTTGTATGTTAATGTGGAATATTACATCTTTTCAAGTGTTTACACATCAATTTGGTAGGTAATCATCAAAGTCATTTTAATTGTAGTGTTGGATCAAATCATTCTTGAATCCCTAAAATAGTGTTGGATCAAATTACTCTTGAATCCCTAGAAAAAGCATAAATAGGGAGAAAGAGATTCAAACAAGTGAAAGGAAAATCACGATGTTCAAAAATTAATTGATAATCGAGTGAGTTTTTTTGGGTGAAGGATAGAAATAGGGAGGATTTGTTACTTTATTTGTTGTTAATTTTGTAACATAAAGTTTAAAAATTAGTTGTATGGATAATAAATGATGGATATGTTGTTTTGTATGGATAATGAATAATGGATGTGTTGTTCCATATTAATAATGAATCAAATAGTGTTAAATAATTATTAAATAGTGTTAAATAATTATTAAATAGTGTTAAATAATTATTAAAATAATATTATTTGTAAGGATAATGAATAACATTAAAGCATCTATATATGATTCAAAAAATGTTGCTAATGTTGAATAGTTTATAAAGTTATAATCTACATAATCTAAGCTACAAAGAATCATCCATAAGTATCTAAATTTTATTAGGAATATAAAAAGTATATATAGAAATTTGGGAATGTAGAAAACATTGCAAAAATATAATGTTCTTTTGGAATACAAACATAATTACCTCAATTCACTTAAGCTTTTCTTTTCCCCTACTTTGGAGGTATGCTAGTATATACCTTGGTAATACATATTGTAATTACTTACAAGTCAAAAGATTTTAACTTTCAATTTGTTGATAAATTTTTAAATTAACTTTCAAAGTTTAACATGTGAAACTAAAAAATAATCATTTTAATTTTATGATAAAATCATTTATTTATTAATTTATCCATTGAAAAGATTGAAATTACAATTTTTATGTGATTTTGGTACTTTTGACAAGATAAAAAAATTAAAAAAACACATAAAAACATCATATCATGTGGTCTCATTATTACTATATTTTCTTTTTTAAATAATATTGAATACCAATTTTTTTGGTAAATAAAATAAAATACCAAATCCCAAAGCGTAAATCAATCTTCTGTTCCAACCAGGGTGCTAAGGTTACTACCAAACCCCATGGAAAATTGGTGCATAAGATGAGTAACTAAACGGGTGGATATGGAAAGGATGAATAAAATCGGGAGTGCGTGGAGCTCGAGTCCTCAAGTGAAATTTTAGAAGCAGAACCAAGGTTATCCACATTCTTCTCCTCAAGTCGGTGCCGTTAGAGGGTGGCAAAGTATTGTAATAGTGCATCAATGTTTCCTGGTTATGGGGTTTGTTCCGTACCTCTTCTTTTTGTTTCCCTCATACAATTGATAGTTTCCGCTTTCGATAAATTGGAACAATGACTGTATTAAGATTTCTTTGGAGCAAATCTCAATGACATAGAGAATGTAATCAAATGGAAGGTGTATGAACATGTTAGAGTTATAGTAAAATTAGCATAGTCACATAATTGTGGCTGATAAAAGGTTGACAAGATGAAAAGAATCTTTAAAAGAATATATTAAATTTTATTATTGATTAACAAATAAACGATTGAACTTCATTTATTTGATGTTAATATTTTAATTTATGTTAATCACTTACTTGGCAATCAGTTAGCTATCAAAGTAATTTTTAAATATGATTAGGTAAATGTAAAAAAGTAAACACATAAATGAATGTCTTTATAATAGCTAGGAAGTTAATGATTGAAATCACAACCATTTATTTTGTGTGACTACTAAGAATATTCCAGCCATATTTAATCTGTCCATAGAAAACTTATTAAGCACTAAACCCCTATTAAATCTGCCCATTGTCAATAGGTGTACGCCTTTCGGCGTGACTAGCAAAGCCACTCAAAACGGTGGTTGATGAACGCCAAAAGGTGCGGACAGAAAACGGTGGTTGATGAACGCCAAAAGGTGCGGACAGAAAATGAAATGCACAGCTAGAAAATGAAACACACAACCAGAAAATGAGCATCCACAACCAGCACAACCAGCTTGCTAAATCCAAAGTTTAATCATTTAAACGTGACAATCATATAGTGCTACATTAATTTCTTAATATGATTAGGTAAACGTTAAAAGGTAAACATGTTAACGGATACATTAAAAAATACAAGGGAGTTATGAAGAGGAAATCACATTCACTGATTTGGGAGGACGACTAAGAATATGCCAACATCTTCAATTGTTAGCCATCAGATTAGAATTTTAGATTAAAAGGTGATTAATTGTGCTCATTGTCAATAAGTGTACACCTTTCGATGTAAATACAAATGAATTTATATTTTAATGTATATATTTTAATTAATATTTGTATTTCTTTTTGTTTATTTACTTATTATTTATTATTTTTATTTAAGGAGACAAATAATACATTATGATAAGTTCTAAGAGTTTTATAGTTATTTTAATTTTTTATTTTAAATTATAGACAATTATTACATTAAAATATGTTTAAGAAATTGGTATTAATAATTTTGTTGTTATTTTTACTTGTTGATTATATATATATAT
>ML782004.1:152238-163838 GCA_009831015.1 Picea engelmannii | reverse complement strand
TCCATATTTACTTCTTATCAACCATGAAAAAACAATAATGAGTCATATTTACATCAAACACTATTGGTTCCATTACCCAAACCTTTGTGCTATGGGTCTTTCTTCAAGGGTTGACATCAATGACAACCAACCTTAATCAACATGGTTACCCCTAGCTGAATGGTGGTACAACACTTCATACCATACAGCTACACGCATGACTACTTTTGAAGCGGTATATGGATAGAAGCCACCTCCAGTTCTCTCATACTTACCTGGTGTCTCGAAGGTCCAAGTGGTTGAACAAACACTTACAGTTCGAGAGGCTATTATCCATATCCTCAAAGAGAATTTGGTCATGGCACAGAATCACATGAAGCAACAAGCAGATCAAGGTCACTCTGAACGTCAATTTGCAGAATGGGATCAGGTGTTTCTTTGACTGCAACCTTACAAGAAAAAATCCCTCAAGGCTGAGCATTGTCAGAAGCTAGCGCCCAAATTTTATGGTCCTTATACAATTCTCAAGCATGTGGGACAGGTGGCCTATTAGTTAGCTTTGCCCAGTCATTCGAAGCTACATCCTATTTTTCATGCTTCATGCTTAAAGAAGGTGATTGGAACTAAGTGCCAAATTCAAACCAACCTTCCTGAGTTAGCCGAAGAAGGATCCATTTGTCTATAGCCACAAGCATTTTTGGACCAACGTGAGCGTATCCTACGTTAGATAACTATCAAGGAAGTGTTAGTCCAGTGGAAATATACAACTCCAACAAATGTCATTTGGGAACGAGCTACCATTCTGTAGCAATTTCCACATCTCAAGCCTTGAGGACAAGGTTGTTTTTAAAGGGGAGGATATGTTAAGGTCCTAACCCGCACATAGGTAGAATAATATATTCAGATGTAATAAAGGTCAATATTAATAAGGCCTTGCAATAAAATATAATAAGACGAATTTAAGAAGACCTAATAGAAGCTTCTGCTTCTAGAAGGATCTTCCTCTAGATGCTTCTTTTTATAGACATATTTAGTATAAATAGGAGTCGGGGGTATGAGAACCCTAGCTTGGCGATTATTGTAATAGATCTCTGCTCGACTTGAGGTTTCCCCCTCTAAGAGGCCCATGAACATTGCTCTCAGAATCAAAGTGTTATTTATGTTGTCATTCTTATATCATTTCAGTGTTATTGTGGTAAAAAAATATTGGAATGAAAATATGAAGGGTAAAAAGGAGAAAAGGAAGAAAGGTTTTATTTTACCCTTTTTCAAGAATAGGTCCCAAGCAAATCAGCAAGGAAAATTATCCCAAAATGAACCCGAGATGGAAAATTCATTTGGGAAAAGGCTAAGACAACAACCATGAAGTGTTGGGGATGTGAGGGAGATCACTTGTATAGGTACTTCCCTCAAAAAGGTGAAAGGATGAGGAATACATACAACATTTAGGAGGCTAAAAAAACGGAAGAGATGGGAGGAAACATGTGAAGTATTTATGCATTCATGGAAAACAATCAAGAAGAGTATCAGTCCCCCATGATTGAAGTGGAATTTAATATTGATAACCATGTCCCATAGCAATTTTTGAGGATGCCATAAGGAGAGAAAATCATCTTTATGAGAAAAGTAGAGGGAGTCTAGTCTTCCAAAAATATTGAAATGACAATATGAAGGGTAAAAAGAAACAAAGGAAGAAAGGTTTTATTTTACCCTTTTTCAAGAATAGATCCCAAGCAAATAAGCAAGGACAATTATCCCAAAATGAGCCCTAGATGGAAAATTCATTTGGGAAAAGGATAATACAACAACTCATGAGGTGTTGGGGATGTGAGGGAGATCACTTATATAGGTAATGCCCACACAAAAGTGAAAGGATGAGGAATATATACAATATTTAGGAGGCTAAAACAATGGAATAGATGGGAGGAATCATGCCAAGGATTTATGCAGCCTTGGAAAAAAATCAAGCAGAGTATCATTCCCCCATGATTGAAGTGGAAGTTAATATTGATAACCATCCCATATCGATTTTTAAGGAGGCCATAAGGAGATAAAATAATCTTTATGAGCAAAGTAGAGGGGGGACAGTTTTCCAAAAATAATGGAATGACAAGATGAAGGGTAAAAAGGAGCAAAGGAAGAAAGGTTTTAGTTTACCCTTTTTCAAGAATAGCTCCCAAGATGAACCTGGGATGGAAAATTTATTTGGGAAAAGGATAAGACAACAACCCATGAAGTGTTGGGTATTTGAGGGAGATCACTTGTATAGGTACTTCCCTCATAAAGGTGAAATGGTGAGGAATATATACAATATTTAAGAGGCTAAAAAAATGTAAGAGATGGGAGGAATCATGTTAAGGATTTATGCATCCTTGGACAACAATCAAGCAGAGTATCATTCCCCATGATTTAAGTGGAAGTTAATATTGATAACCATCCCATAGAAATTTTGGAGGAGGCCATAAGGAGAGAAAAACATCTTTATGAGTAAAGTAGCGGGGGGATAGTATTCCAAAAATATTTGAATGATAAGATGAAGGGTAAAAAGGAGCAAAGGAAGAAAGGTTTTATTTTACCCTTTTTCAAGAATATCTCCCAAGCAAATCAACAAGGAAAATTATCCCAAAATGAACCTGAGATGAAAAATTCATTTGGTAAAAGGCTAAGACAACAACCATGAAGTGTTGGGGATGTGAGGGAGATCACTTGTATAGGTACTTCCCTCAAAAAGGTGAAAGGATGAGGAATATATACAATATTTAGGAGGCTAAAACAATGGAAGAGATGGGAGGAATCATGCCAAGGATTTATGTAGACTTGGACAACAACCAAGAAGAGTAACAATCCCCCATGATTGAAGTGGAATTTAATATTGATAACCATCCCATATAAATTTTAATTGATTTTGTAGCTATCCATAATTACATAAACTCTAACATTGTTGAAATATTTCATTTAAAAAGAAGTAAGCGTAAGAAATCTTGGTTAGTTCAGTTAGACAAAGGGGCTAAGAAAAATCAATGATCTAGTCAAAGATTGTCCAATCAACATGAATGGAATCAACACAAAGATAGATTTAAACATCATACCATTGGGTTCATATGATTGTCTAATTGGTATGAATTGGTTGGAAAAACACCATGCTATCCTCCACTATTACAAAAATACAATCACTTTTGTTGATGAATAGTGGAAACAAGGAAAGGTTCAAGACATTTTAAGGGCTATATCTATTAAAGAAATTTAAGCTATGCAGTTGAAAAATATTTTCAGGAAGGGATGTAAGAGTTTTGTAGCCCATATCGAAGAGGTAGCCAAAGAAAAAATGTCAAGCATTGAAGACCCTCCAATATTGAAGTATTTTAGAGATCGTTTTGGGAGAGATTCTAGGATTTCCACCAAAGAGAGACATTGGTTTCTCTATTGACTTTGGTTCCAAGAGCTTCCCTAGTTTTCAAGACACCTTACAAAATGGGCACACCAGAATTGAAATAGTTGTATATGTATCTTGAAAAAATATTAAAGATGGGGTATACACACCCAAGTGTGTCAGCTTGGGGTGCCCTAATTATTTTTTTCAAGAAGAAATATGGAACCTTAAGGTTATGTATTCATTTTAGATAGTTGAATAAGGTCACCATAAATAATAAATACCCCTTTCCAAGGATTGATGATCTATTTTATCAACTGAAAGGTGGAATATTTTTTCCAAGATTGAATTGAGATCACGTTATCATGAAGTGATAATACATGAATAATATATCAACAAGATAGTATTTAGAAAAAGGTACAAACATTATGAATTCATGGTAGTTCCATTCAATCTATCAAATACTCTAGTCATTTTCATGTTCTGGATGAATGGAGTGCTCGAGGAATACTTACACATTTTTTTAATTATGTTCCTGGATGATACACTCACCTACTCTAAGTTAGAGGAGGAACATGAACAACATTTAAGAATGGTCCTAAGATTTTTAAGAGAGCATAAGTTGTATGCAAAGATAATTAAATGCATCTTCTATCAAAAGAAGATTCATTACTCATGTCATATTATTTCATTAGATAGGATAACAATTGATCCTCGGGAGATAGAGGCCATTCAAGGATGGCCAACACCAAGAAATGTTACAAAGGTCATATCATTCATGGTTCTTGTAGGGTATTAGTGAAGATTCATAATAAGTTTTTCAAATATTGTAAGCCCAATCACTTCTTTGAAAAATAAAGGAGTGAAATTTCATTCAAATTTTTAATGTGAAGAAATCTTTAATCCATTGAAAGACATTTTTACCAGTGCACCGATATTGAAGATTATAGACCCCATTGAAGAATTATTTGTGTGCATAGATGCATGCAAGGAAGGGACTGGTGGATACCTCACACAAAACGATCATGTGGTATGATATGAGTCTCGAAAATTAAAATAGAATGAAAGGAATTATTCTACCAATGATTTAGAATTAGCAGCAAGGAAGAGAAAAATAAAAATAAGAAGGAAAAAAATTAGTATGATGATCAGTCTGAAAAATGTTCTCAAGAATATGGTGGAGATTCCTTTGTTGCAATGTTGGTAACCCATGAAGGCCATAGTACAAGGCTGATAGACTTTGGAGCTTCCTTCCATATGACTTCTCATTGGAATTAGTTTTCGATGTATTATAAATATGATAGTGGGATGGTATACCTTAGTTATGACTCTCCTCTTAGTTTAGTTGGAAATGGAAGAGTCTTGATCAGATTCCCGTATGGTAGAGTAAAGAAGATCAGTGGATTTTTTGACATTCCAAGTTTTGGCATGAAATACAATATCATTAAGAACACTTAATGATGTGGGTATGTAGGTTGTTTTCTCTCACAAAGGGTGTAAGATGGTCTGAGGAGCTATGGTTCTCACTAAGGGTGTTCACTTGGGAAATTTGTTCTAAATTGATGCATGCACTATTGAGTGTAATAATTCTTCAATTTATATAGTGGAGAGATCTATATGATCCAAAACTTCACAATCAAGTGCTCCTAAACAATCTCTTTCTTATAAAAGAAAGTTACCTGCAGAGAAGACAATGTTATGGAACCAAGGATTGGGCCATATAGGTGAAAAGGGAGTACGGGCCTTGAAAAACAAAAATAATGTTGATGGGTTAAGTAATTGTTCTCATTAATTTTATTTTTTCAAGCATTTCATATATGGAAAACATAAACACATTCAATTTTATTTTAGTTCTCACAAATATTCTAGATTGTTGGACTTAATTCATTATGATTTATTTGGTCTAGTTAAATTTCCTTTGAATTCTAAGTCTTTGTAAATTATGTTTCATTAATTGATCATTATTCTATAAGGATATTGTATATTTTCTTACTACTAAATCCAAGGTTTTCAGTGAATTTAAGGATCTTAAATATATTTTGGAGAATTAGACTAGTAGTGAGATTAAGGTATCGAGGAATGATATTGGTGGTGAGTTTTTTTTTTCTGTTGAGTTTGATACATTTTGTAAGCATAATGGTACTTAAAGTTATAAGAAAACTCAACATACCCCCTAGTATAATGGAGTTTCAAAATGGATGAATAGAATGTTGATGGAGAGAGTTAGGATTATGCTTAATGGAGAGGGATTAGAGAATCAATAATGGGTAGAAGTAGTTACTATCACATGTTACCTGATTATAGGCATCCCATATAAAATATTATGTATAAGAGCCATATGGAGGTCTAGACTGGAAATAATCCCTCATTTCTTCATCTTCATGTTTTTTATTGTGAGGCATATGCTCATGTACCTAAAGAGAAACGGCAAAAGTTGGATAAAAAGGCTATGAAATGTATCTTTGTTAGCTATGGTATTGGTGTGAAAGGGTAAAATATTTGGAATCTTGTGGATTGAAATTTTTTTGTATAGAAACAATGTTATTTTCAGAGAATTTATGTCTTCTCCCACAATGGTGAAGCTAGAAGAGAATGAGAATAAGTTATTGGTTCATCTACCAACCAAGATTGAGAAATATGAACCAGAAAATCAACAAGAAGTTCTTGATGGACCTAACGAGGGAGAGGGTTTAGAGAGTTCGAAAGAGGAGGAAGAAACTACACCTAAAACATTAAGGAGGTCCACATGGAAAAGAAGAAAACTATATAGGTATAATTATAGTGCTTCTAATTTTAGATGTATGTTTTTTTTATATTATAACATTGATGAGCCTAGAATTGTAAAAGAGGTAATGGAGATGGAAGATAAGGAGTCCTATGTATTGACCATGGATGAGGAAATGGTTGAAATTAGAAATAATGATACATGGGAGTTGGCCCCATTTCTTTATTGATGGAAACCCATTGGATGTAAATGGGTGTTCAAAATGAATATTTCTTTATATGGCACTGTTGAAAATCACAAGGAAAGGTTGGATACAAAAGGATATTCACAAGTTGATGGGATAGAATTTGGTGAGATATTTTCGATCTTGGTTTCTAAGTTAACATCTATTAGGTTTCTATTATCTATAGAAATAACCTCTTATTTAGAGATAGAACATATGGATGTGAACACTACATTCCTACATGGTGACTTGGAGGATGAGATCTATATGACACATCCAAAGCACTATGTTGAAAAAGGTAAAGAGTTATTGGTTTGTAAGTTTAAAAAGTGTTTATATGGTCTAAAGTAGTATCCCAAAATGTTGTACCAAAAATTTGATTCTTTTGTGTTGGGATTAGGATTTCTAAGATCTAAATTAGATCATTGTCTCTATTACGTACAAGATGGTGTACATTTCATTTTTATCACTCTATACATAGATCATATGTTATTCTTTGGTAATAGTAAGGATGTGGTTTTTGATTTGAAGTATCAACTTTCAATGCAACTTGATATGAGGGAATTGGGGGCTATAAAATATATCTAAGGAATTGATATAAGGAGACAGAACAAATAAAATGATTTGGTTGAGCCAAGTTAAGTATGTAAACTATGTGCTACAACATTTTCTCATGGTAGATCACAAAGCATTGTGTTCCAATTTCTATGGGAACTAAGATTTTGATTGAGCAGTTACCTAGAACACCTACATAGATGGAGGATATGGATTATGTTCCTTATGCTAGTGCAATTGGTAGTTTGATGTATGTTGTGGTTTTTTCTATACTAAACATTGCCCAAGAAGTGAGAGAATCAAGTCAATTCATGTCTAATTTTGGACATGAACATTGGGTTGCAATGAAGAGGATCTTTAGATATTTTCAAAGTAATTATGAATATTTCGTTTTCTATCATAATGATGTTTCATGGGATCCACACACGGTGAATGTACATGGTTATTTAGATTCTAATTTGGTGGGGGATGTAGATATAAGTATATCTATGAGAAGATACATGTTTTTATTGTTTGGTGGAGTAGTAAGTTAGATGAACAAGTGACATGATGTGGTAACTTTGTCCAGTATAGAGGTAGAGTATATGGTAGCTACTCATGCTTGTAAAGAGTCCATTTGTATTATGAAACCATGTTCATAAGTAGGGATAAGTTAGAGAGATATTATAGTTAAATGTGATAGTAACAATGTCATTTTCCTAGCTAAGAACTAGACCTTTCATGAAAATACAAAGCATATAGATATATAGTACCATTTTTTATGGACATGGTAGAGGATGGAAAGGTGATACTTGTTGACCAAAATTTGGTCACCTATATGTTCCCGCTCTTGGAATAATAAAAAAAAATGATATTGGAATATGAATATTTTTGAACTATTATATGTCCATTTCATATCCCTCGGTATCAGCTTCACCATCCATTTCATGGAATCAAAATCAGAGTCTCCATGACCAAGATACACATACTTATGTTTGTAAGTCCAATGGAGGTATTACAAGAAGAAAGATGAAAAATGTTCTAAGTGACATGTTCTCTCCTCTCCTTTCCCTTCACCTCTATTCATTCTCTCATTTTATACTTACTCATTTTCCCCATTGTCTCATTAATTTCGTATTCCCCTTACCATTTTCCACACTTATCCATTTTCCTTTATTCCTTTCCACGTTCACATTCATTTCCATTTTCCTTTATTTTCCCATTTCTTTTGATTTTCCTTTCCATATTTCTTTATCCCATTTTTCCTTTTCTTTCCTTTTAACTTTTCCTTTCCTAAATATCACGTAATTCCTTTATTTCCCATATATTCCTTTTCATTTTTCATATTTTTCATATTTCTTTCATATTTCGCGTGACCCATTACATACATTCCAAACTTCGTTTTATTTACTATGGCTTACCGTGGTTTCGTGGGTTGGTGATATTTCTTAAGATTATGTGTTATCTCCGCTAGCCTCATAGTGCACTTTGAATTCTACCACCTTCATAATGGACCCAACTCTTTTTACTACTTTTTACTATGTAATTTCTCCAACAGTTAGCCAAATATATGAGTTACCGCGGGTTCACGGGTTTGCGGGTTGGTGAGGGTTGGTGATGTTTATTTCATGTTATATGAGTCCGTCCACCGATTCTCAAGACTTAGAATATTTTACAAATTCATTTTACTACTATTCACCTCTCCTCTCCACTTCACCTACACTTAGAATTTTTCACACTCATTCCTTACCATGTATTACCGCAGGTGACTTATTTACCTGTTGCTAACCCACCATATTATTTTAATAATATTTTCCCTATCCTAAGGTATATGAGGAACATCTCCAAGTGACACATGGCACTTTATTAACCAGTGCAATACATCCACATGGAAGTTAATGGATGGTGTCACATGGAAACTAATTAATGGAGACATGTGGCAGCATACAAAAAATGACACATTGATTTTATTGGCTGATGTATGGAAGAGTCTTATGGGAATATTATTGGCCTACCGAGTGATGACATGTGGAAACATTTGGTTGGGTGACTCATCATTGCTGACTGAGCAGATTGGTGGTTGACTAGGCATTCAAAATTATTATTATATTCAACAATTTTCCAAGGGTCAAATCCTCCAAGCTCCATAGTTTCGTCTCTTCTTGTGTTTCTTGCTAAGTATATCAAACACTAAGTTTTATATATATTAAAGAATATAATATCCCAATGCATGTGGGATATACTTTCAAACCAAAAATTCAAAATTTATGAAGGGAAACATGAAATTCATCCAAGGGCCCTCATTTTCCCATCAATTTTGATCAACGATGGCTGAGTGTTGATCTTGCAAAGGCCATAACTTGAGCTCCGTGTGTCGAAATCGGGAAAATTTTATACTATTGGAAAGGTATTCAGTGTAGAATATGGTGGCATAGGTTTCAAGTTCTTAAATTTGATACATTTTTCTCATAAATTAAAAATCAGTCAACTGCAGTTTTTAATGGGCCTACGTGACAACTCAACTTCACAAGATCATATCTTGAGAACCGGGCGACGGATTTAGGAAAATTTTATATAATTGGAAATATGAGATGATGAAGAGAACATAAGAAGTGGTTTACATGGATAAAAAGTTGGTTTTCACTTCTGATGCATGAGCATCGTCAACAAAGTGCGAGTGGAGGACAACTCAACACCTCAGTGCACGTTTTGAAGTGTTTTTGAATTTGAAAGATGGTATATCAATGTAATATCTAAAAATATTGAAAATTACAGATGATGTTAAATGTTTAGGAGTCCGAGCCATCACATGGGATTGATGGGGGATGTATCCTCTTTAATGTAGCTAGTTTCAATATAGATTTGATGCATTCGCTCTTATCTGTATGTCTCAAACATTTATTGTAATAAGACTTATTAGTTGGTAGCTTTCAATTCGATAATATAGCGCTAAGGTAGTCGGAGGGAAAATCTCAATGATATCTTCTATATAATAATCGTTTTGTTGCCCAGAAGAGGTTGCTGAGAGTTGAGATAGCTGAAGTTGAGATAATTTATTGTTGTTGTAGTTGTATTTGTTGTAGAAGTTGTTGTAGAGACTATTGAAGCTTATGAGAGTGTATGAGCCCATGTATATTTTCATTTGAATGAATATAACAAAGAAGCATTGATCCCAAATGTCTGGTGTTGTCATTTCTTTGTCTATCTGAATGAATGGTAGCCTTTATGTTTGATTATAGTTCTCTTTGTTTATTTGTTATTATGTTTAAGAATGCATTTACATGGTTGAATGTATGAATCTATGAGAGTTTAGATAAGTTTCAATTGTTTCTCTTCTCGAGCCTATGCAAGGAGTGCATATTTTCCACAAGGAGTGCATTTACAGAGTCTGATTCGACTTAGAGCTCAGGAGAGATAACGTGGAATTTGTATGCAGAGTGTGCATATCATCCACAAGGTGTGCGTCGAAAGACTCTTTTGACTTAGAATCTCAGGAGGAGTAACTGGAGAATTTACTCGCAGAAGTGTGTGAAGATCTGTTGCAGGGCGTGCACATATTCAAAATTCGACTAAGTGTCGAAGAATCCCTCTAAGGAATCTAAAGTTTTAAGAAGAACAAGTTCAAGAGAGTTAACGATCAAAATATGTTCAGGAGGAAGCGAGATCGTTCCATACCATCAGATCTGGGAGAGTTGCACAGTGGTTCTCCATGGGTTCCTTTGGAAATTCACGAATTGGAGGATTTGGAGTGTTGAGGAGTGAAAATCGTCGAAGTCTGAAGTTATGAAGATATCCTAGCCATTTATTTGAAGGCGGATACATGGAAGTGGATAAGCAAGTTCAGGGAGAAGAGATTCGGAGAAATTTTGGAGTGCAAAGGGAAATCTTTGAGAATTCGTGAAGTAGTGAAGTCTACGGGAGCTGTCGATTTGGGGAGGACACACATCAGCACATCGCAGACTCTAGAGAAAAGAGAAAGGGAAGGTTGGAGCTGTTGACCAGAATTCATCTGAAGCTCCAACAGGTAAGCAACCAAATCCCAACTATAAATTGTGAGGAAACGTGGTTTCATCACTGTCACTTCGACAAGAAGGCACTTCGGGGAAAATGGAGAGTGGAGGTGCAAAAAGTCTCGAAGGCCGAAGCATTGAGCTCCATCGGATCCGTCTGTTGGAAAAGGACGTGTGGAACTTGATCCAGAGCTTCACATGGAAATTAGTTCGAGGGAAAAGGGATTTGGAACATTTAGAACTCCTGAACACCGAAGCTCTGAAGTAGATCAAAGTCGTTGGCTATCAGAAGAGTGTGGACCATATATCTAGTCCAGAGACTTCGTCGATTCAGAGATCAGGGAAAAAGGTTTCAACTGCATCCAGAAGCGTCGAATATTGAAGTCACGAAGTGGATCACATTCATTGGATATTGGGAGAATGTAAGTCGTGGATCTCATCCAGGAGAGTTCATCGGTTCGGGGTTCGTGTAAAAAGGAGTTAGTTGCTTCCAAAAAGGTCGAAGCCCGAACTCGCAAAGGGAGCTAGACCAAACTCTTAGCTCATGGTCATATGAGAAAGGATTCTAGCACAGGGGATAATACTCATAAATTTGGTGTTTCCAGAGACACCTGAAAACTGTTGTGTGGGTAATTAGAATTTGCGGGTGACATCAAAGGGACATGTGTGTAATTTTTTCTAGGGTCTATTGGAGGCCCGAAGAGTTGATTCGGCTTAGTTTTTTTAGGATCCTTGAGTGTGAGGTCAAGCATCCTTGAG
>ML782004.1:114795-146630 GCA_009831015.1 Picea engelmannii | reverse complement strand
AAGTCTATAATATTTTCACTTCTGCTGATCATTTATTAATAGAAATACTCCTTTCCCGTCCAATTGATATCTTGCAAATGTTTGAGTTATTATCCATGGGCATATTTTTTTATGTATATTAATGGATTATGCTATCTAATGTGCTAACCTTTTATATTATCACCATATTCTTGCTTTGCTTGGTTTTTGAGAAGTAGTTCCAGGTATAAAGCTTTGGGTCAATGTGCTCAATGGTGGACTTCATTGAACATATGGACGAGGTGGGCCTCTTTCTTATCTCGCTTGCATTTTGGTTTATATAACATGTTTTTGGGATAGAGTTTATTTCTGCAGTCATTTCCTTCTATTGTGGTTTACCCTAGCCATAGAGAGTTTTTCCCTCATAACAAAATTGGTGACCATACTGGGGATTGACCTTCTTTCTTAGGGTTTGGAGTACTTTTTCTCCTTATATTTCTTCCGTTCCTTTTTCTTTCTTGTCGTATCATTTCTTGGCAGCTTCTATTCAATATGGGTCTGAGTTTTCAGCTTCTCCCTTGCCTACCCTTGTTTTTTGAAACATATACGTGCTTTTTGTCCTGACAGTTGCATACATACATGGGTTGTCCCTTTGCAACCTGCGTACATACACTCTGTTTTCCTAAATAGTCACGTACACAAACTTTCCTTTCTTGTATGTTGGTTCTGGTGGTTGTTGGGTGGGATTTGATGTTTGTTGAGTCTTCTTAGGTCTCTGTAGTGCCTGTTAAGTGTCTCTGGGATGACAGGAAACCTATTTGGAGTTGAATTTTTGGGTGGAGTCTTTCTCATCACCTTTTCATTTTGATTGTCCTTGTACATTGGGCTGGGTGTTCTTCTCCTTGATATTCTTCTTGAGTTATCTCTTTCTATATACAGTAGAATTTATATATCAAGTTGTTTATCAGTCCATGCATTTTCATTTTTATTATATTGAAAATACAAAAAAAATAGGCATTTTGCATTGCTTGGCATTTTGGTCTTTTGAGTCTTTGTCATTAGATTAGCGCATTTAGTGAAGATTTCATCTTTACTTCAGAATTGCAAAGTTGAAATTGAAAATTGCATTTGTTTTCAGAAGCATATCATTCATTGAAAATTGAAATTAGGAATTTGCATTACTTTCATATTTACTTTTCTTGCAGAGTCATAACATCATGAGTTTCACTACCATACCTTTTTGAGTAATCACGACCAGTAAAATTAACGCTATAATTTAAAATTGATTAGTCACGATTTTATTTTCTAGGGTGCACAAACTAGCTTAGGATTTAGTGCCTTGAAATAGGATTTTGTGAGTAAACTTTTCTAAGGAAATTAAATCAACATATGTGTCTGAGAAAAGAAGTGGATAAATCCATTGTATAATTGGTAATATCAGGAGGCTCCGCTCACACCGGAGTTAATCACAAGGTCGTGTGAGGTTGGTTGAAGGGATATCCCCCCGATACATTCTTAGCGTCAGAGATATTTATGGGGATCTATTTGTATTTTGGGATATTTCTAGTGCCTTTACCTCTGTGAGAGGTGGTACTTTCAAGGTTTCGAGCTTTGCTACCCTGCCCATATGGTGGACCTGACTTACGACTGCTCTCATGTGCATCAGTTATACATTGGTTTCTTAGTTTCTTGACTTAGGTGCCACATAGGTTACTTGCAGGGGTTATTTTGCAGGTACCCTGGGTCGAACAACACACAACCTTTATGGAGGATTACCTCTCCAGGGGGATCTGACCAACTGGTTGTTAAGCCCATGAGGGCCCTTATAATTGATTGTGATACTTCTAATATTTAGCAAGGAGTCTCAGGCCCCTCTTGGGTGAGACATACCTTCTTTAGGGAGGGAGGCCACATTCGGCCACTTTATCCCATTTGTGTGAATTTTGGCCGTTTGACTTTTGGTGTGCTCATTGATTACTAGGTGGCCTTAGGATATATTTTTTGTCTTTAGAGTATTAAGTCATCATGGAGTCTGACCAGCGCCCCCACCTGTCTTGTCGCTTGTTACAGTTACCACCAGATTTTGATTCTTTGTCATCTAAAAGGTGTAGAGTTATTAGGCATGGTACGCATGTTAAAGTTTAATATACTATTAGGTTACCTTTCAATTTACTAGATAACAATAGCATATATAGGATCACTGAGAGAAAAACAATCACAAGATACACAACATTTATCCTGGGAAACCCTCATGGGAAAGAAAACCCAGCAAAACTTTCTTAATATAGACAACCAATACAATGCCAAGACAATGAACCAAACAACACATAAATTCCTCTCCCAAGGATGAACCTCTCTCTCTCTTCCTTCTTCCGACAACTGGTAACTGCAACTTCCTTCAATACTTGCACACTAGATGAGTGAGCTGAGTGTGTGTACAAATAAGGCAATGGCCTCTCTTATTTATACAATCTAGCAGGCACTGAACTGGGGTGTATTTTCACTGGCTAGGACGACTTCTCATTCTGGGTTGTTATAACCACTTTGATATATTTTGGCTGGGTCGACTTCTCGTTATGGGTGGCTATACCCACTTTAATATATTCTGGGGCTGACTTTTCATTTAGCCTATTACAATTAGGTTTTGACCAATCCTCAACAGGGGATTTGGTCATTTACAATACCCAACATGATCAATCCACAAAGGGGGATTGATCTAATCAATAATAAATATATTTTATCTTTTACTTTATCCACAAAAGGGGATAAGAATATTCTTTGCAGTTACAAAATATTTTAACAACCCCTCTTAACAAGAAGGATATTCTTTATCTTTTGACAGGTCACTAGATGTCATCATCAATTGGGAAACATCATCAACTGAGTAACATCATTAACTGGATAACGAGAGGCATTCACTTGGTTATCTGGCATCATGATCACTGACTGACATATCTATAAATCATCAGAAGTTTTGTTCTCTTTATCCTCGCGCAGAAGATACTCTTTCTTTCTTTCATCTTCATCCAGAAGATACTTCTTTCTTATCTTCACATAGAAGATATATTATCTTCACACAAAAGATTTCTTATCTTCACACAAAAGATATTCTATGATTTTTTCCATTCCTTTTATGTTCTCCCTTCTCTTGTTGTCATCTATCTCACCCTTCCACTGGGGAGGACTACTACCATAGCTTCAATCCTAGTCATCCCACATGAACTATAGAAGCTAATATGCTAGCCTGGGCAAGACTAGACTCCCTTTCCATGATTCACGCAGGATCATGACACAAACCTCAAGAGCCAACTAACCATTCCACATGGTCAAGGTTTGTTTTCCAGGCTACTAAATCCTTGGCCAGAGGAGATTATCTACCCGCTTCCCCTTGGAGAAACATCCACATTCCTCTCTACTAGGGTGGTCACACCCCTCTCTATGAGGGTATTCTAGCATGTTCCTAGAGTATCCAAAACTCAACATTTGGACAGAGGCCAACCTTGGAAAATTTCTCATTCCCCTTCTCTACAAAGGTCTCTTCTCTTTTCCTTCTCTATGAAGGTCTACCTGTGGGATTGCTCTTTCCTTCTCTATTAAGGTATTTTCTCTTTCTCCTTCTCTACGAAGGTCTAGCTATGGGATCTGAAAAAATCTCTTGTGGTCCAAAATATTTCCATCGTATAATACCATGCTACCCATCAAATCACGATCCTCCAATTTGAACTCAGATACATGGCTCCCTCTTGCACCAAACTAATAGCTTCTAATCATCATCCTTGAAGTTATCTTTTGTAATCTCCTAGGTTCCTTCTTGAGTTCGAACATTTATTTATTTATGTCTTCATACTGGATCAACCTGCTCCCTCTGCATATATAAGCATGGTACTAGAGCAACTTGTAGTTACCTGCATCTCATCAACTATATCTTAGTATCCATCTTTTTCTTCATCTTGAACATTTTTGTTCGACATCTTTAGGAGACTCCTGCTCCTATATAAATACTGGCTATTGTTTGGTTTTTACTGACTATCACCATATCATACATCCTTCTCACGCTGCCTAACTTCTGCAATTCAAGGCATAAGTTCTTTCTTCTGAGACCTGTAAACTTACTTACAGTATGCTTTTTGAGACATGTCAATTATCCAATTAGTGAGTACAATAAGCAATAATAAAACTGTATCATGATTCCTATCAGAGTAGTACACATCTTTTATTAAGAAAAAATTGTTCAACCATGTACACATCTGAAACCCTAATCATGATTAAGACTTTTGAACTCTTTTTCACTCTAGCTATGAAATTACCAAATTTTTCCCTTACTATCATAGCTAAACACATACCTTTGTCACTCTCATGAGTGATCATACCTGAAATAAATATTTTGTCTCTTTCTTTATCCTCTTCTTTGATACTTCCTTCATAAGTCTGCATAGACACTGAAATAAAATGAGGTTAATTAACATTCTCACAAAAGACTAACTTGTAATGATAAAGTATTAAAGTAAGCAAGATACTAAAAAACAACATGAATACTTATCTTCTTCTTTTTTGTGGGGAGGCTCTACAGACTCTACCATTTGCTATCTTTCTTCAGATCAACTATCTTCAACTTAAGGTACATTATCCTCAATTCTTGTTGAAGATTTATTTGAGGGAGGAGATTCCTCTTCCTCTCCCACATGTGCTTGATGATTTCTTTTCCCTCTGGTTCTGGTACACCCAATGTAACATGTTCTAGGAGATCATTCTCATCTAGAATCATCTACAACCTATGCTTAAAATATATGAAGTTTACAGATTCTTCCAGCCTGTCTTCTACCCTCATACTGGTAGCCATTCTTTCTTGTAGTGGAAACCCTAGCCCTCCAGGCTTATAGAAATAATAGAAAAATCAAATTTCTTGGATTTGAAAACTAAACTCACAAAAATATGCATTGGTCTGAGGCGAGTATGCTAGTATAGTTAGTTTCTAAAAATTCAAATTTTTGACCCTTGAAACTGGACCAACAGATTTCTGGACTGGTGCTTCTGGTTTTCTGGTACTTCTGGTTTTTCAGTACTTCTGGTTTCCCGATACTTCTGGTTTCTTGGTACTTCTGGTTTTTCGGTACTTCTGGCTTTCCGATACTTCTGCTTTTCTAGTATTTCTGATTTCCTAGTACTTCAAGTTTTACGGTACCTCTGGTTTTATGGTACTTCTAGTTTTTCGGTACTTATGGTTTTTTGGTACTTCTGGTTCTCTGGTACTTTTGGTTTTCTGTTACTTCTGGTTCTCTGGTATTTTTGGTACTTATGGTAATTTAGTTTTCTAGTACTTCTGGTACTTTGTTAAAACTAGGGTTTCACTTTTCGGGAGATCTAACCACTAAAAAGGTGCGCTGAAGATGCCAAAGTGTTCCTTGAGGTAGGGAAAACTTTTCTAGATGGTTTTGGGGCTGAAATTCTTCTTCAATAAAAAAATCCTAATTTTCTTGTATGACAACAATGATGTTTTTCTTTTGCTATGAAAGATGCTCTCTTCAGCTTACCTATGATACCATGTTAAATTTTAAGTTATTATTAGGTTACCTTTCAATTTACGAGATAACAATAGCATATATAGGATCACTTATAGAAACACAATCACAAGATACACAACATTTATCCTGGGAAACCCTCATGGGGAAGAAAACCCAACAAAACTTCCTTAATATAGATAGCCAACACAATGCCAAGACAATGATCCAAACAACACAGAAATTCCTCTGCCAAGGATGTGCCTCTCTCTCTCTTCCTTCTTCCGGCAACTGGTAGCTGCAACTTCCTTCAATACTTGCACACTAGATGAGTGAGTTGAGTCTGTGTACAAATGAGGCGCTGGCCTCTCTTATTTATACAATCTGGCAGGAGTTGAACTGGGGTGTATTTTCACTAGCTGGGTCGAATTCTCATTCTGGGTGGATATAACCACTTTAATATATTTTGGTTGGGTCGACTTCTCATTCTGGGTGGTTATACCCACTTTAATATATTCTAGGGATGAATTCATTTAGCCTATTACAATTAGGGTTTGGTCAATCCACAATAGGGGATTTGGTCATTTACAATACCTGACATGATCAATCCATAAAGGGGGATTGATCTAATCAATAATATACATATTTTATCTTTTACTTTATCCACAAAAGGGGATAAGAATATTCTTTGCAGTTACACAATATTTTAACAACACACACCTCCATTGTTCAGACTTGTGATTCTACAAGGATGAGTACTGAATCTAATATTCAAAAAACTGGGAGCTCTTCGACTCCCACACCCACTATAATTAATGGCACCCCTTCGACTCCTGCAACCACGATGGTTTTAGTGTCGGAGGCACCTATCATTACTATGGCTTGGCCTATAGTGAATTCTCAATATCTTGCCTCGAACCCTTTTGGGTCCCTTGGCCACTCATCGGGCTATAATGTTCAGTCCATCCCTATGGCCTCTAGTCCTTTTTCCTATGGTATGTCAAACTTTACTTCGTATTTTTCGAATGCCATCCTAGCTGATGGCCATAATGCTAACATTGGGCTTGGGGAAACTACACCTCCTTATACTCCATTTTATTTTGGTGGTTCTCAAATCCCTCAAATGACTCGTAATATAGGAGGTAATCCTAATTTTAACCCTGGTTCTAATCCTCTTACTTCTGGGTGGAACAACCAACCTGGCAGACAAGATTCTTCTCAAGTCCTGCCCTATACCCCTACCTCCTCGGTGTCGATTCTGACCAATACATTTGGCATGATGAATCCACCTCTATCCTCTGGATTCCCACCCGAAGGAGGTCAGTTTCACACTTTGGGAAATCCCCAACCCAGATCCAATTTGATTGGGGGAAATTTTTATAATCCTCAATAGAACACTCCTACTGGAATGATGCCCAACCAACCTTTTATCAATCAGTTTGGAGGAGGTCCTTATAATCACAGACAGGGCTATGGTGCTTACCAGAACCATGGATGGGTTGTAGTTCCTCAAACACAATCTTTTCCAGGAGCTTGGGGCTAGGTGTCGCAACCCGTCTCCCTTATCTAGCCACGCTTAATCTTCTAGACTTGTCTAAGTTGATGAATGACCCTGTGAGCCATGATCCTACATGGCCCCCCGTCCCCATCAAGATTCCTTCATAGATTCCTAAGTTCGAAGGTAAGAATGATGAGGTTCCTGGTGATCACGTTACTACCTTTCACCTATGGTGCTCTTCAAATTCCCTTAATGACGATTCCATTCAATTAAGATTATTTCAATGCACCCTCATTGGAGTTGTTGCGAAATGGTATATCGAGCTACCTAGGGGGGCATATGGGACCTTTAGTCAGCTAGTGTTGGTCTTCCTTAACCACTTCCAATTTCATGTTTGCTACGATAGTGGCCTAGAACTTTTTTCGACTTTATGCTAGGACACCGCCACTCATATCTCGGATCATATCTAGGAGTGGTGTATATGGAAGAGGTTGATTAAGACCCCCATACCTTGACCTTCCTTTTAGAATGGTTCCTTAAGTATTTGCACCCTCCTATCTCAAAGGATGTTGCTACTACTAGAGTTACCACTGAGGAAGAAGCGATCTTTAAATCCCAGCAGCTAGATATGATATATGCTCAGTCTAGGATGTTGTACCACATTCTTCCGGATGCACCGTGGTAAACTTACGACCCTAGACAAAATCTCGGACCTCATGCCGATGGCATTGTAGGTTCTGCCAATGTAAAATCTGTAGACTCGGTGACAAGACATTTGAGAGAGTTGTCTCTAAACCAGTCTGTAGGAGGGCCAACTTCGTTTGTGTCTTCCAACCCCACTCAGTTGGTAGATGTACATTTCATGAAATCGTCGGCCAACCCAAATGGTAACCAACAACCAGGAGGGAATAAGAAGAAAGGACGTAATAATCGTAAGGGTGGAAAAAATGGTAATAAACCTAAGGACAATGGTAATAATGAGAAGATAAATAATAATTTTGGAGAGGGAAAATGAGAAATACGTAAGGTGAAGTTTCCTTGTAAGCTTTGTACAGATGATCACCTTACCAATTTATGCCCCAAACTTGTGGAAGCTGCGAGGCTATTATCTCTACGAACTGTCATGCTGGAGAACCATTTCCACATAACTATCACATGGACTTGAGATCCTCAAATGCTAGAAATGTGGTTGGTTGGAGTCAAAACCCGTTGTTTCAAGATGGTGGTCGTTTGTGTATCAATATGGTCGATGTGAAAATTAATGTAGCCACTCAATCTTGAGATTATAGCTCTTCATAGGATGTTCTTGGTCTATAATATCCTCCTCGTTCTTCGGAGACGAATTTACAGATTGTGAAACCAGAGCCACCACCTTGTATTTCGAAAGGAGTACTCAAGCGCTCTACCCACAATCCAAATGCTAGTTGTCCAGAACTACTCTATTGTTGAGGACCTGGTTCAAACCCCTTGTGCAATGTCAGCTTTGGAGGTACTCCAGACATGTTCTTCACAATGGAATGACTTACTATATACTTTAGGAGATATAGAACCTAGTGGCTCAAAAGTTATCAAGTTTGACGTCATAGATGTGAAGCCTCGCTTGCTTTACCATGTGGCTTTCCAAATCCACGTGGAGTACTCAAAGTATACCATCAAATGTGCAGTTGTTGATGAAGGCGCTGCTACATGTGTGATGTCCTTGATCTGTTGGAAAGCCCTCGGTTCTCTGACTCTTTCTAAGTCATCAAATTTGTTGACTGATTTTGACGATCACTCCTTCCACCCTCACGGTATTCTTCCTGCCTTTCCGGTCTAGTTAGGTGGGAATATGGTAGAGGTGTAGGTTGAGGTAGTTGATACACCTCTCAATTATAACTTGTTACTAGGACACAATTGGACCTGTGTTATGGTATTCGTCGTATCATCCATATTTCGTACTCTTTTTTTTCCTCATGAAGGGAAGATCATGATGATTGACTAGTTATCCTTTGTGTATGCTAGTCCCAATTCATTTGTTGGACAGTCGATCCCTATGATCGACAATTCTTATTCGATAAATGAGAATATCAGTGTCAGAATGTATTCTTCCCTTATGGGTACTTTCGACTTCACGGTGTCGATTCACCATGTTTACACCATGTCCAGTAAGCCCGTTTCGACAGGGAGGTCCATTCCTTTACACACTTCCTATTTTAACGATCCTTGGACCCTACCTTCCTCGACCGCGTCTTATGAGGGTCAGACACATACTAGAATTATATAACCAACCTTTGTTAGTCATGTTGGATATGGGTCGACAACCTCTGCTAGTCATGTTAAAGGACAACAACTAGTCGTTGCAATTCATGCTGGGGGCACAAGTCTAGTCATCGCTAGACACACTGCACATGCATCACCAACCTATGCTAGTCATGTTGGGGATTCATCACCAACCTCTGCCAATCATGTTGGTTATTTTCTACAAGCCACTGCAAGTCATGCTAGGGGAATTCATACAATTAAGAAGCCTAGACGTGTAATATGTAAGGCCGAGTTCCTTTGTAATCTTTGCAAAGGATATCACCTTAAGTGTTTGTGCTCTGCTACTGCTGTGGTATAATAAGCGTGTTCCTTTCCTGGGGAGCCTTCGAGTTTTGAGTCATCTTTGGCTTCCAAACCTTCTTTGGTTGATATAACAGTCATGTTGATGCAATCTTTGACTGACACCCCTCTTCCTTTAGGGGATGATATATCCCTTGACCTTGTTGTCTCACATCCTGTCCAACCAATGGTCGTGTCAATGCAATCTTTGATCGACACCACTCCTATTTTTGGGGGTGATGCATCTCTTGACCTTGTTGTATCACATCCTATTCAACCAATGGTTGAATAAGTGGTCATTTCAATGCAATCTGCAGTCGATCCCACTCTTCTCTTGGAGAGAGACAAGCCTAAGGAAGTGACATTGTCGATGCAATCTTCGGTCAATCCCACTAATCTGTTGGAGGGTGATGCGTCCTTCAACCATTTCCTTAGAATTTCTAGTTTTGTACCTTCTTCACTAGGGAGCATTCCACTCTCTTTGAGTATGCTCCCTCCAAGTCCTAGGGAGGTTTCCTTTGATTGGAACGATCTTGTAGAGCCTCAACTTCCTTCTTCTACACCCTTCTAGATAAGTGGAATTCTTCGATATATTGTAGATAAGGTAACCTATGCAATTATTTTATCCTCCTTGACTTGGAAAGCTTTGGGTTTTCCCAAGCTTGTGTCAGCTCTTCATAAGTTGTTGACCTTTCACAGAAGTCTTGCACGGGAACCTTGGCCTCCCCCATTACATGCTGCTTAGAACAACATCCACAAGTCTGAGTTAAGCTCTTTTCCGATTCATCTAAAAAGAGAAAATATTTCCGAGTGATTTGTCTCTTTCACACTCGTTAAAATTGGACTTGAAAGGTCGTGAGTCTTAGTTAAGCTCTTTTCTAACTCGTTTTCAAAAAGTGAAATGATTACCGAGTGAAATTGTCTCTTTCACACTCGTAAATTGGATTTGAAAAGATGTCTATTTGGCAGAATTTTATCCCTTTTTCACACCAAATAGACTAAAAGTCATAAAAAAAGACATTTTTTTGTGTTAAGTTGTGATTGCACCTCATGCCCTTTCTTATAGTATTGAGCCTTTAGTTGGTTCTCGCTTTGGGTTATAAATCGTTTTCCTCGGCATTTTTTGCATCCTCAACCAAGAAGAGCCTCATTTATATCCTTCGCAATTTGACACCCTATACCCAGGAGGGAACATTCCCCTGAGTGTCCATCTTCCACATGCATATCCTTGCATTGAGCATAGATATGTTCCACTGCTGGAACTAGTTTTTCTTACTTGTGACACTCGTTTCCTCCTCTGTATCATAGGATTCATTTGTCTATGAAAAAACCGAAAAAGATGGGCGATAAAGGAGTATTATCTTATATTGGCAGTAGTCGTGTCACCTTTGAACATAGCACAAATTTATTGAATCCATTGGTTACCATAATTTTGGTTTTAGCATGGCCTTAGGAAGTTGAAATCATTACAAGAGTCTTATCTACCAATTGGTTACTCTTCCAGTCCCTATGGAGAATATCATTGATGCCTCCTGCATCTCATGGTTTCATCATTAAGTCTATGTTATTGGAGTCTTTCGTATGTCTCATGCTCTTATTCAAAGGAATTCTATCAACCTGTGTCGGCCACTTCTCAGAACTCTTTAATTTGCATGTCATCCATACCCTCAGATTGTCTTAGAGTCACATGATATTGTATTCCTATCATGCACCCTGGCCCTACTTTCATCATTGGTAGGTAACCTTGAACCCAACAATCGACATTTCATCATTGGTCGTTGACTAGGTGGTTCCCCTTGTGTTCAATGGAAAGACATCTATTCACACATTTGGATTTGTGCAGTGTCTTGGATTCCATTACCCTTATTCGTGGTTTCCTTACCTTTGTCAACATTTTTCATCATTGATTGATGTTCAGAGGGTCGGTTTTGTGTACTTCTTTCACTTGGCACACATGAAAGATGCACAGGGTCGTTGGTTCGTGAACATGTTCTTCATCTGATTTCCACCAAATCATGAAGCTCGAGATTTGTACCTTGTGTTGACTGATGAGATATGCCTTAATTCTCTCCTTTCAGTGGGTCTCCTTCCATTGAATTCAGCTCATCTATTCTGGAAACGGGACCTAGAGTCTTATGAGTACCTTGAGGCTTGCAGTCATTAGTGGCAGGCTCTCTCGCCATCGACAGTTGGGAATACATCAATGTCTACTAATCGATGAATTATTCAGGTGTTCGACACCAACTCATTTATTCACACTTGTAAATATGTACTTAGTGCCTTGATACCTACTTTCATTATTGGTAGGTTGTCTCATGTTTGTTAACGATATACCTCAATGATCGGTAATCAAACGATGTCTCATTATGTTTGACCTTAACTCCTTTATTCACATGATGTAGACTTTCACCCTTGGCAGATTGTGTAGAAGACTTGAAGAGATCACTATGCGGCCGCAACTTTACTGAGTTGTTGCTTCCTTTTCATTGGACTAGTACCTATATGACTTCAATGATCAAGGGACATCAGATTGTACTCCATTGTATACATATATATTCAGATTGGTTTTGAGATTGGTTCTATTGGGCCTTGTTCGTAACTATGCCAACTATTGGTATGTAACCACATTTATATTTTCCTATCCATGGCCACAGACACTTCTTTGGTATATTTTCACATGGATCTATAGTGTAATTCTATTGGCATCCATGTATGCAAAGTCAATACATAATGTAATGAGCAACTAGTTCGTCGAGATGGTTCCCCATCACTCCACTTCTAGGTTTTTTATAATGTATTTAGGCCATCACAAATACTCCTCTGACCTCACAAATTAGGGGGAATCTATTATAGCAAGATTTGCCTCACCCTATGCAATCTTGCACAGAAGGCCTTTTTCCATTCCGCCATGCAAACTTATCATCCTTGTTTGTAAAATCACGAGTCAGGATCATGATTGTTTAAAAGGTAAACAATTATTATTTGGTTGTATATAGGGATATCATATATCACATAATCCATGACAATATTTCCTAGCCCATGAATACAAGTCATCTAGTTGGACTTTGTTCACTTCATTACACCATTCCAAATTATTAGTTATTGAGAACTATATATCTTTACTAGCTCAGTACCAAACAAATTCTCAAATAGCTCTTTAGTGTTCCTTTTGTATTTGTTAGCTAAAACAAGGTCTTCATCTAACCATAAAATATTAGGGTTGGAATAATTGCTTAAAATAATAATTTGGTTAGTTGTAGTTCTATAATTGAAGTCTACTAGAAAGAGGATCTTACCTTCATTTATCATACTGTAAATATCTTGTTCTAGGGTATTATAGGGACAATTTTTATCTAGATTTATTTTCTTATAAAAACTATAATTACTAGAAATTAAATAAAACAGTGCTATATAAATGTTATTGGCATTAATGTCGGATATCTATATCCAAATTTGATAATTGAGAGGGTCCATCTTGTGAAGTTGAATGTGAGGAGACACGTTATTTTTTCTATAACAAGCTATGCCTCCAATCCCTATACGATATGATTTCTTGTTCCATGTTGAACACAAGAAAAATACTTGTATGTTAGGGACCTTATAATATTCATGCTCCCATGTTTTATCTAGAAAAACAACAACAGTTTCACTCAGGATCCAACTTAACATGGGGCCTTTGCATCATGGAAAGCTACCATAGTTCCAAGAGAGGATTGAGAGTGTCCCAAATTCCTATTTATTATTATCATTTTTGTCTCTATCCCTAATAATATCTTTTTGATTTCTAATTATTGTCCATTTTCCTTCTTTATTGGCTTCTCTTACCTTTTGAACATCCAACTTCCTTAATTTGGTATTTTGGAATGAGGTCTTTATTTATAAAAATTCTTGACCCTTTACTAAGTATGTCATATTTATGGTTATTATATATTACCTTGACACAAATCAACCTATATTTATGTTACATTATTTTTACCAACTTATTTACTTCTATGAGGCAAGTTTTCAATTTGTGACTTATTTTTTAGTTATTATTTTACTATTGCTAGTGTGTCCTCATATTTATTCTATTTTATACCAAATATTACGAGGTTCAAGTCTCTTTAGTTATGCTCATGGTCCAACTTATTATCTTATTCATTTCCTCTTTGATGGGTTTGATATCCAATTTATTTTCCAAATTGCCTAGCGAAAAATTCTTAGTTATCTTTTCTTCTAGCTCTTTAGTCTTGTCTCTCAGATTACTATTTTCTTCAACCTCTCCTTCATGGGTTTTTTTTTTTCCATTTGTTTTAATCTAGCCTCCATTTTCTACAATTGATTCTTGAACCCCTGATATTTTATTGTCTATATGTGTCTAAATTTTGTCTTCTAATGATCTAAATATATTATCAAGCATTGGCTCTAACTCTATTTAAATTTTGGCTTCTCTCTCTTATCTCATTTTTTCTAATGATTCTATATGTTCATAAATATTATTTGGAGTTATTTTTTGAAGAATATGAGCAAAAATGATTTAAGTAATTGTTAAATAAACTTAGATCCAGGCCATTTAAAATTTTGAGTGGAAAATAAGATTGCACAGCAAAGATGAAATGAATGCTTTGTTTAAATACTCTTTTTTTTTATTATAAAAAAACAACTTATAAAAATTACTCTCTGTAAGAGATAGCAATGGAAATTAGCTATAAAATTATGTAGATAAATAAAACTACAACACCACTCTGTGAGAGACATCTATTTGTAGATTATGAAAATGAAAAATGCTACAACAACACTCCGTGAGAGACATCTATTTGTAGATTATGCAAATTAAAAATGCTACAACAACACTCTGTGAGAGACAATTAGCTATAGATTATGAAAACAAAAAAAGTTTAGCAACATGTTGAATAGTTGGTTGTCATTGATGTCAACCCTTGGATAAGTTCGGAATCCCTAGAGATATGGTTGAGATTGATGGTGAGTTAGTGATCATTGATGGAGTGGTTGATGTCAACAGATGAGATGGGTGCATTTGATGAAGACTACATGAATCCCCAAAGGAGTGGTTATGGGACCCAAAGTTGTTTTCAAGGAATATGGACATGAAGGATAGTGTAAATGCAGGTAAGACACTCATAGATGGATAATAATTATCATGTTATTTCTGGTGATAGGTGGTATTCCATGTGGTTCCTCACAGTTGAGGAGTTATGGCCTTGTGAAGTTGGAAGCCCCAAAGAATGGTAAAGAAGACCCTAGTTGGTTACAATTATTTAATGAAAGGGTAAAGTGGTTGTGACAAGAAAGTACTAGAAGCCCTAAAATTAAGGAAAGAAGTTACTATGAAAAAGTATATAAACACCTCAAGGAGTCTCTCGTAAGGAGACACACACTTACATTGAATNATATATATATATATATATATATATATATATATATATATATATATATATATATATATATATATATATATATATATATATATATATATATATATATATATTGTGAATGTTATTGTCTAGTATTTTGGTTTATTGGTGAATCTCACGGAAAGTCTGAGGAACAAGAGAAAGTGTGAGGAAAGAGTGAAAGTTTCGGAGATGAAAAGTGAAAGGGTTTTCTATAACCCTAATTTTCCAAGCCCTCACGGGTCAACTTGAGGGTGTCATGCGAGGAACCCCCGAAGATTTCCTAAGTGATGTCACATGAGGCCTCGCATGACAAGGAGTCTTAGTCCCCCGAGGATAAGGAAAATTTGGAGGAAATGTTGGTACCAGGATGTTGAAGGATATGGAAACCTTACAGGTCAATATTATAGTACAACAAGTCAGCTAAAAGTTATAGGTATGCTTATGTGATTGTATCCTATTATTTGTGATGGTATGGTACATGCTTGAGAGGCATGTGTTGTTGATGCATGGTACATATTGGTGACATTGTTATGGTACATTGATTAGTTGTAGATATTGTCTATATTGGTAACTCGGTATCTGGTTTGGTTACATGGTGATGATGCTACATGATTGGGGATTATTCTTGGTATACTCTTGAGGCCTTGGCACATGGCGTATGGTTTTCATTGATATTGATATATTTTTGAGGATTACACTTGGTATATGACAGCACATGTATGAGATAAATTTCTTGGTGATGTTGGTAGTTGGTTGAGGTGTTGATGTACATGGTTGATACATGGTATGGTACAGGATTGATACTTGGTATGGTGATTAATGTACATGGTTGATGGTTGAGGTATATGGTACATGTTATGGTGCATGGTCGATGCATGGTTTGGCATAGTTTTGGTGCATGGTTGATGCATGGTTTGGCACAGTTGTGGTGCATGGTTGATGCATGGTTTGGTACAGGTGTTGGTGCATGGTTGATGCATGGTTTGGTACAACACTTCATGTAGTATAGGTTGCGGTACATGGTTGATGTTTGGTATGGTACAAGTTGATGGTTTGGTACATGCATTGGTACATGGTTGAGACACATATCTTGTGATGGTATGTTGGTGATATTGGTACATGCTTAGTAGAGGCATGTGTTGGTGATGTTGGAAATATAGTTGAGAGGTTTCCTTGGTATGTGATCCATGTGAGAGGATCTGGTTGAGTATCAATGATAGTAACGGGTTGGATAGGTTGATGTAAGAGGTTGGATACAGTGACAGGTTGGTTAGTGACAGATTTTTATAGTGACATGTTGACAGTGATAGGTTTAACATAGTTAGAGGTTGACAAGTTACAGGTTGATGTGATAGAGGTAGTGACAATGATAGTGACAGTGGTAGTGGAAATGGTTGTGACAGTGACAGTGATTGTGGTAGTGACAATATGTATAAACTTATATTTCATGGAGGCAGGACTGGACAAGGAAAGGGGGTTGTATCCTCCTTCTAGTTAGTGCTAGAGAACTTAGGGAGTTGGAGCTTCCTTCAAGTTGGATTCTGAGAATCAGGGGGTTGTATCCTCCTTCTAGTTGGTGCCAGAGAACTTAGGTAGTTGGAGCTTCCTTCAAGTTGGATCCTAAGAATCAAGGGGTTGTATCCTCCTTCTTCTTGGAGCCAGAGAATTCAGGGAGTTGTAGCTTCATTCAAGTTAGTTCTTGTAAATCAGGGGGTTGGTGCCTCCTTCTAGTTGGTGAAGGAGAATTTGGAAGTTGGTGCTTCCTATTAATGTATTCTTGATATATATAAGAAAGTATAACCTGGTTTTCTCTCGTTTAGGTTTCCATGTAAATTATGGTGTACTATGTACTTGATGTGATGTTTCTTATGTTTATATGTTCATGATATATTGATGATACATTCATGATACATTGCTTCTAAAGTAGAATTTTATATATTGTGGTTAAAAGTGGTAAAAGTGCTCATAAATATTCACCCCCCCTCACCCACTCTTAGTATTCCAACAATTGGTATCATAGTAGGTCCTTCAAGAAAATAGTTTAACCAGTGGAAGGAATATCATGGAGAGCAATAGATTGTATAGAAATGGAATACCGTAGTTTGATGGTCAGAATGGTCTGAAGTATGAGATGTGGAAAAAAATTATGAAACCACTTTTACAGGAAAGAGGGTATTATGTTTGGTACTCAATCGTCATAGGATACACTGCTACAAAGAAGCCAAAAAATGCAACCAAGAAGGAATTGAAAAGAAACAAAAAAATAGAAATGGATTACATCTGGGAAGGACTACCTAATCTAGTAAGAGAAAAGGTTGGAAATGTTCATCAGCTAAAGAACTTTGGGATAAGCTACATAATCTCCACTCTAAGGAATCTCTCATCATAAATCCAGAGAAAGATAAAGAATATGCAAGAAAAAAACAAGAATAAATATGCTCATCATGTCAGACATATTCATAAAAAGAAGAATGTCAAGAAGGCATAGTAGAAATTGAAGAATAATTGATCATTGCTTTAGACAAATTGAAAAAATAAAGGAAGAAGAACAAGCCCATTGAGGAAAAATTATTCAAGAATAATTATCAAAAAATTTCCGAAGAATCCCAACAAGTCAGGATGAAACTAAAATCTCAGCTAGAAGAAGCTAGAAATATTGATGAAACATACAAAAGTCATATGGAAGAGAAGCATTGTTTGGAAAATGAAATAAAAACACTAAGAAACAAAGCAATGGAATAGAAGAAATGATTGGAAACTGGAAGAAACGAAGCAGAGAAAAGAGAAAATATTTTGACAGATCATCTTAAGGAAATAACTAAGGACTTGAATCAAATTGAAGCAGAATTCGGTCAAGAAGAGAGAAGACTTGAAAATGAAATCATCTCCCTGAAGATCCAACATGAAGAGGCAAAGAGAATAGAAGAATTCATGAAGATTCAGATGATGAAGAAAGAAGAAGAGGTTGATAAGCTTAAAGAATAAGTTGTCACATTGAGAGACAAAATCATAAAGCTTAGAAAGAACGTTGAAGAGACAAAAACATCCACGTCATTAGTAGAGAATGTTGAAAAGAAGCATTGTAGGTTGCCAGAAAAGAAGAATGAAGAAAAGAGTAAGAGTTATGAAGAAGTACTGAAAGGAAGGAATCATGGTCATCCATAATCAAATAAATATGATAGAGATACATCTTCAAGAAGACCCTCCAAATTCAAGCCACAAAGAATATTCAATAGTGATCATGATCAACTAAGGCAAGAATTCAGAAGGACTACACCAAAAATAATAGCATTCACTCCCAGGTATGCAAATTTCTTTTATGGTCATTGTTTTATTTGTACTAAATTTGGACATAAGGATGTAGATTGCAGAGCATCTAGAAGAAATGTTTAGAAAATAAATACCTATGTGGATCCCAACAATATTGAATGTTAAAAGTGCCACAATTGTGGACATATAGCTCATGATTGTAGAAGCATAATGGATACTTCTATGAAAAAGAAAACATATATCAGATATAATAAATTTTGGAAACGAAAACAAGAACAGGTAAAGGAAGTTCAAATGAATGAAGGAAACCCTGAAGTCATACTCTGAGGATTGGAAATAGTATGATATGAAGACAAATATACAGGTAAAAAGGAATATGTCAGATATAGGAAGGTTTGGAGAATAAATTAAAAACATTAAGAAAAGTTGAATGAAGACCGGGTCCTAGAGATTGCAGGATTTTCAGTAGTGCGAGAAAGAAAATAAGAGTAGGAGAATAAATAACATGCCCAAGAGATTGTACTTTCTGGAATTGTAGTGCAGGATCAATCCATAGGAAAAAAAAAATAAGTCAGAGTTCAGAGAGATGAAGAGGAAGATTACTCCACATCATAACAGGTATGTTTCTGAGCCACTCGACTTGGAGACTCCCAGTGATTATGGATATTGAATAGGGGGAGTAAGTGCAATAGCTAATACATATCATAGAACTATCCTTCGAGCAAGTTGAAATATTTGCAGAGATAGATTTAGAATATTCTTATAGAAGAAGTACATAATGGCAGATTGATCAGTTGAGAAGTAGTGGTCTCATGGATATATCAGTTGGAAATTACATAGGGATACGTTTATGATTGTATTCCACATATGTATTTAGGCAGGGATATATTCAGTATAGGTTGTTCCATACATGAAGAGTTTGATTTGCATATAGAGAAAACCAGTGGACACATTTGATTCAGTTTGAATATATGGGAATATGTGATGATCAGTTGTAGGTGTGAAGCCTTAATGATAATACACTATTGGATGGGTCAGCATTGTGGACAATTGAGTATAAAACTTATGGATAGTTTGACATATTGACAAAGATGGATACTTAGTAGGTATGGAAAACATGGGTCAGAGAAGATGCATAGTAATGTATTTACAATTGGAATCAGTGGAATCAATTGGAATCAAATGGTCACAGAAAGGAAAGCAGTGAAAGGAACAACAAAACATGGAAAGAGAAATCATCAGTAGAAGCTAAATCATCAGAAGAAAATCATTGAATAGTATGGTCAAGTGAACATGAAAAGTGAATAAACAAATAAAGTAATGAATTCTTTTATATATGTTAGAGAGTTACAAGAGAAAGAACCAATGGAAAATTAGCAAACATTGGAGGAGAGGAAAGGAAATATTTACAGGTATCCCTACATTGATATACATAACATCTTGCAGAGAAGACAAGGGAAGATAAATAATCAAGAGATTCAAAAAGGAAGATCATTAGCCTATAGATAGGGGAAGAGATACAAAAGACTTGAAGAATGCAAGTAAATAACATTTTTGAATGCTTCTCATATATGTTTTTTCCCATGAAGTCAAAGGAAGAGAAAGAGAAAGATCAAAAGAGTAAAATTCAAGTGCATGAATTCAGAGAAGGATTGTTCAGAGAAGGCATACTTTCAACAGAAGTCACAATAGAAGAGAAACATGTGAAGACAATGAACAAAGGCATGGAAACATAGAGAAATAATATATGCATAAATATAGGGGGGTCATCCCCAAGGAGAGATACTCTTTTCCATGGATGTCAAAGTGGGAGAGTGAAAAACATTGATGAGGAGAAATGGTCACTGGGGGAGAATGAGTATTGGAGCATCAATGTTTCCATCATTTTTTCCATCAATGTTGGTGTTTCCATCAATGCTAAAGGGGGATATTATTGTACAATTTGTTTGGATAGTTGGTTGTCATTGATTTCAACACTTGGAGAAGTCTGGAATCCCTATAGATATGGTTGATATTGATGGTGAGTTAGTGGTCATTGATGGAGTGGTTTATGTCATCACATGTGATGGGTGCATTTAATGAAGTCTACATGAAGCCCCAGAGGTGTGGTTATGGGACCCAAAGTTGGATGATAAATATGGACATGAAGGACAATGTAACTTTAGGTAAGACACTCATAGATTGATATTAATCATCATGTTGTTTCTAGTGATAGGTGGCACGCCATGTGGTTCCTCACGGTTGAGGATTTATGGTCTTCTGAAGTTGGAAGTCCTGAAGAATGGTCAAGAATCCCCTAGTTGGTTACAAGTCTTTAATGAAAGGGTAAATTAGTTGTGACAAGAAATTACTAGAGGCCCTAAGATTAAGGAAAGAGGTTACTATGAAAAAATATATAAACAACTCAAGGTGTATCTCATAAGGAGACACACACCTAGATTGAATATCTATATTGAAAATTTTATGGTATAATATTTTGGTTTATTGGTGAATCTGATGGCAAGTCCGAGACAACAGAGAAAGTGTGAGGAAAGAGAGAAAGTTTTGGAGCTGCAGTGTCCAAAGGTTTTTCTGTAACCCTAATTTGGAAATCCCTCATGAGTTAGATTGAGGGTGTCATGCGAGGCACCCCCACGGCTTTCCTAAGTGACATCATGTGAGGCCTCGCATGACAAGGATTCTTAGTCCTCTGAGGCTAAGGAAAATTTGGGGAAAATGTTGGTACCAGGATGCTCAAGGTTGTGGAAGCGTTATAGATCAGTATTATAATACAACAGTGTTATAAAAACAGGATCATAGAGAAATACAATAAAATAAAATGTGGAAATAAAACACAGAAGATACACAATACAATAGAGACAAAAATATATGTGGTTCATCCAGTGTGGACTACGTCCACCAGATAAATTTCTATGTCCCTCCTTTTTATTATCCAACAAATGAAAGGATACAACCTACAACATGCCCGTTGTAACTTCCTCTTCTTTCTCTCATAGTCTCCTCTCTCAAAATACAATATTCGCAATGATGCATAGCCGCAATAGATTTCCCTCATAAAGGAGGGTTTCCTTTTAGGGTAAAAATCCCTAAAATAACTTCTATTGTTAGATATGCGACTTTATAATGAACGATCCATATTTACTATGAAATTACAATATACATTTACAAGGCAATTTTTCATTCAGGGGCTTCATCCCCGAACCCCCACTTTCCCTCGGACCCCGCAGGGGGGGAAAGTCCCCTCTTCAAGCCTCCCATGTGGACAGGTGTACAATATTCTGGGGTGTACAGTCTTCATGGGGTATAAACATGGCTAAAAACAAAGACCTATGAAACAAGAAGATAATCAAGCTCCACAACTAACAAGCAGGTTAGCTATAGGTTACAAGTATGCCTATGTCATTATATATTATGATTGATGATGGTATGATACATGTTTGAGAGGCATGTCTTGTTGATGCATGGTACATGTTGGTGACATTGGTCTAGTACATTGATTAGTCGTACATATTGGTTTTAATGGTAACTTGGTATCTAGTTTGGTTACATGGTGATGATGCTACATGCTTGAATCTTATTCTTGGTATACTCTTGAGGCATTGGAACATGGTGTATGGTTGTCATTGATATTGATACATTGTCAAGGATTACACTTGGTATATGAAAACACATGTATGAGATACATCTCTTGGCGATGTTGGTACTTGGTTAAGGTGTTGATGTACATGGTTGATACATGGTATGGTATAGGTTTGATACTTGGTATGGTGATTGATGTACATGGTTGATGGTTGAGGTATATGGTACAGGGTATGGTGCATGGTTGATGCACAATTTGGTATAGTTTATGGTGCATGGTTGATGCATGGTTTGACATAGTTGTGGTGCATGGTTGATGCACCGTTTGGCAGAGTTGTGGTGCATGGTTTGGTACAAGTGTTGGTGAGTGGTTGATGAATGATTTTCTACAACACTTAGTGGGGTACAGGTTGTGGTGCACAGTTGATGTTTGGTATGGTACAGGTTGATGGTTTGGTACATGCATCAGTACATGGTTGAGACACATATCTTTTGATGGTATGTTAAGGATCTTGGTACATGATTGGTAGAGGCATGTGTTGGTGATGTTGGAAATCTAGTTGAGAGGTGTCCTTGGTCTGTGATCCATGTGAGACAATCTGATTGAGTATCGATGACAATAATAGGTTGGACAGGTTGATGTGACAAGTTGGATACAATGACAGGTTTTTCAGTGAAAGGTTGATATAGTGACAGGTTGACTGTGACAAGTTGGACATAGTGACAGGTTGACAGGTTACAGGTTTATGTGACAAAGGTAGTGACAGTGGCAATGACAGTGGCAATGACAGTGAAAATGGTAGTGGGAGTGGCAGTGGCAGTGATTGTGGTAGTGAAATTTGGTCTACACTTATATTTCAGGGTGGCAGGACAGGGAAAGGAAAGGAGGTTGTAGCCTCCTTTTGGTTGGTTTCGAAGAACTCAAGGAGTTGGATCTTCCTTCAGGTTGGATACTGGGAATCAGGGGGTTGTAGCCTCATTATGGTTGTAGCTAGAGAATTCATGGAGTGGTAGCTTCCTTCAGGTTGGTGCCTTTAAATCAGTGGGTTTTTTCCTCCTTCTAGTTGGTGCTTGATAATTTGGAAGTTGGTGCTTCCTATGAATGTATTCTTGATATATATAATAAATCATTCCATGTTTTTCTTATGTTTGGGTTTCCATGTAAATTCTAGTGTATTGAGTATTTGATGTGATGTTTCTTATGTTTATATGATCATGATATATTGATTATACATTGATGATATATTTTTTCTAAATTTGAAGTTTATATATTGTGGTTAAAAGTGGTAAAATTGCTCATATTGATTCACNCCCCCCCCAACCTCTCAGTATTCTAGCACAACATTTTGTGAGAGACAATCAATTATAGATTAGAAAATAATTTTTTCCTTGGCACAAAAGATAAAATGAAACCAAATTTAAATAAATATGAAGTAGCTATGTCGAGGACCCAATGCATCTGATGAGGGAAAAAATGTGGAAAATTTCACTAAAACACATGGCAGTTTCATATTTACATCTAGAGATGACCAGTTCAAAAACATCCAAGTTCCCATCCCATGCCTAAAAATTAGGTATGATTTATTTCAATCTCCCCCTTGATTCAATTTTTATAATTCCCAACAATATTCTAAGATTTTGAAATCTATCCTTTGGAAGAGCCTTAGTAAAAATGTCTAGGAGATGAACTTTAGATCAAAAAAATTCAAAAGAGATGAATTGTTGTTGCACAAGATCTCGAATGAAATGATGTCAAATATCAATATGTTTTCACCTACTATGAAATATTGGATTATTTTTCATGGAGATTGTTCTTTGATTGTCACAATAGATTTTGATGGGATTATAAACGTTCATTCCCAATTCTTCAAATAGTATTTCAATCCAAATATCTTGTTTACTTATTGATGATGCTGCAATATACTTTTCTTCAGCTATAGATAGAAAAACAATGGATTTAGTTTTTCTTCTCCAAGAAATAAGCTTTCCTCCAAAGATAAAATAATATCTAGAAGTACTCTTTCAATCATCCAAGCTACCTTACCAATCTGCATTTGTGTATGGTACAACATTGGAATCATTAGTGGAATTATAAAACAATACAAAAAAATTGGTACCTCTTACATATATTAGAGTTCTTTGAGTTTCCCACCAATGAGACTCATGAGGTTGATGAATGAACCCAGAAACAAAAAACACAACAAACATAATGTATGATCTAGTGGTTTTCAGATACATAAGACTATCAATCAGATATCTATAAACACTGTAATTACAAAGTGGAGTTTCATCTTCCTTCATAAATTTACTCCCAACAACTATGGGAGTGCTCATAGTTTTACAACCTTTCATGTTAAACCACTTCGACAAATCTTCAACATATTTGGATTGACAAATGGATATACTTGTAGTTATTTGTTTGATTTTCATACCCAAAAAATATTACATTTCTCCTAAATTAGACATCTCAAATTCAAATTTCATTACCTCTTTGAACTCCTTAACAAGTGAGAATGAGGAACCCATAAATACTAAGTCATCTACATATAAGAAAAGTTTGATGAAATATGATACCACAACCTTTTTGTACATGGAACTCTCTGAAGGACATTTAAAAAATCCATGTTCATGGAGATAATCATCTATTCTAGAGTACCAAGCTCTAGGAACTTGTCTAAGACCATAAAGGGACTTATTAATCCTATAAATCTTATATTCTTTACCTTTAGAAATGAAACCTTGAGGTTGTTCAACATAAATTTTTTCCTTCTAATATATGTTTAAGAAATAATATTTAACATCCATCTGATAAACTATTAAATTTAATTGAGATGAAATGGAAAGAAAATTTATTACAGTTTCAAGACTTTTTATAGGAGAAATTGTTTCCTCATATTCAATCCCTTATTGTTTCACATATCCTTTTGCAACTAATCATGCCTTATAATTTGAAATAATTCCATCCATATTAAATTTCATCATGTAAATCCACTTTACTCCAATAGTGGATATTCCATGGGGGAGATCAACTAACTTCCATGCATCATTCTTCTCATTTTTTGACATATCATCCTCCATGGCTTGCACCCATGTCTCATAAGTGCAAGATTCTTTAAAATTAAAAGGTTCAATATACGAAGAAGAAAGAAGAGAAAAAGTATCACCAACACACCTAGATATCTCATATATCTCCTTCAAACTTCTTATTTTTCTAGGAGGAATAAATAGACGTGTTGATTGGATATCAACATGAAATGTTGTTGTTGGAGAATATGAATATTCCTTTGATGGAGAAATCCTTTAAGGTGAGCCTATATTTATTATTGTATAGGGATGAAAATATTGATCATTATTATCAAAGATTAAATTTTTAATATGTGGTGTAATAACTTTATCTTCTCCTTCATTCTTGAGATAAACTCCCCCTTCATAAAATATCACATCTCTACTAACATAAATCTTATTAGTAAGTGGGTCATAACACCTATAAGATTTTTTTTCTTCTTAATATCCAATGAAAATACTTCTCACCAATTTTCGATCTAAATTATGTCTTTATTTTGTAGGAATGTGAACAAAGAATGTAGACCCAAAAAGTTTCAAATGAGAAATGGTTAGGTATTTACAAAACCAAGCTTCAGAAGGAGTATAAATTTTTACCAACTTTGTAGGACTTCTATTGAGGATATATATGTGGAAGTATCAACTTCATCTCCCCAATACATGTTTATCAGACACATTTCTTTCGACATACATCTCTAGCCATCTCTATAATTGTTCTATTTTTCTTCTTCGTTACTCCATTTTGTTGAGAAATATAAGTTGTATTTAATTCCTTCTTGATGTTGTGTGAGCTGTAAAATTCATTGAATTCATTGGGTTGAATTATCCACCTCAGTCGGTTCTCAAAACTTTCAAATAGCATGTTGATTCCTTCTCAACAAGTGCTTCGAATTTTTGAAAGAAGATAAATTCTTAAGACTTCTTACTTAAGAATTAGACCCAATACATCCTTGAAAAATCATCTGCAAAGATAAGAAAATAATTATTATTTCAACGAGAAAAAAAATTCATGGGGCCACAAATATCTGCATGCACTAAGGCTAATGGTTGATGAGCTCTAAAATGATGATGGAGAAATCTATCCCTATGTTTCTTTCCTATTGCAAAACCTTCACATATTTTATTATCTATCTCTATGAATGAAGGAAATTATCTCACCAAGTTCTTCTTTTGCATCAAGGATAGATATCCAAAATTCAGGTACCAAAACCTCTTGTTCCATAACCAAGACTCATCAACTGAGTCCTTAAAGAAAACTATATTTTATTTTAGGTATCAGATCTATTATAATAGAAAATAAAAAAATTAATAATGCAAAGAATAAAAGAACAACAGAAAAATATAAGGAACCATAGAACCAAAATAATAACATTATTGATAGAAAACAATGTTCACTTGCCTCTTCAAGGAGGAAACCTCCAGCAGAGCAACACTCTATTACAATAATTCTCAATAAAAAGGCTTATCATTCCCTTGACTCCTATTTATACTAAATCTATCTACCAAAAGAACAACAGCTTGATCAAGACATCTTCGTGAACAAAACCATGTTCAAGCATGCACTTATGAAAATTGAATAAGTGCTCACCAGGATGATCATTCTTCCTTCCTCTGAATCTCGGAAGATAATAATCCCATTCAATTATAGTCGGCACTGGATGTGGAAAACTGACTATATCTGAAAAATCACAGAAAGCATACCTCTTAGCTAATATATTTTCCATTTCATACCAGTGGAGTCACCAACGGATTTCTGAACAATGGAGTCTCCACTGAATCCGTCCTTCATGGAGTCTCCAGATAGATAATTACAACCAAATGATGTCTAAGATTTGTCTATCATCAAAGCTGGATCTTGTTGTCTCCCAAGGAAGCTGAGCTTTGATCTCCTTTCCCCGACAACGACGCCATTTTGTTATCACTCCAAGAAACTCCTTAGGGTTGTAGGCTAAGGATGCTTGGTAACTTAAGAAATCAATAATCAATGTGTGTGGATAAATGGGATAATTGAGGATGGCTAATGAGAAGAACAACTTATCAGGCATTCGAATGAGCCAGTGTTTTTAGAAACCAATAATCAGATGCAGTAATTTTGAATGGGGTATGAAGAACACTATTCTAGATAATCAAGTACATTAACATGCAAGGTCATACAAGATAGTAAGAGTTCATTCAATTCAAATTCATGAGCCAAATAAGAAGATGACAGTTCTTAATAGCTGAGCTAAATTGAATCGAATTACAGAGCAATGAAACACATGAGAAAATNTGATATTAGTAGCAAAAGAAAACTGTGATTCATATCAAAATAAGAGTCTAAGTACATAGGCCAAATGTATCCAAGATTGAACCCCCTAGACTCTTAGCAAAAAGAGACATTTATAGCCTATTACAATCAATTTTCAGATCCTAAAACAATGGATCTGATATTCTAAAAATAGAAAGTCAAAATTGATTCACAAAAGATGAGAGATCCTCAAGATGAGGTCAACCTCTATCTTTTGGTCTTCAAACATTGGTTGAAAGTTGATGAAGTGTAGCCTAGCCTTCCAAGGCTCTTTGATCTGTTCCTTTGAAAGTGGAATTCGAATTTGATGATGTGTGCCAAAAATCCCTATCATTTTTCCCTTGAAAATCACCAAATCTAGTCAAAAAATTCCCTTTTGATTTTCATCTCCAAGAATGGCCTTCAGATTTTGATTTGATAATTCATAACCAGCTTATTGAAGAAGAATTCAAACCATTCAAACCCAAAAAATCCTGATCTGAGTGAAAATTTGGCTATTCGGGCCGTGACAGGCTTTCAACAGCTAACTTACCCGAAAATCTGCTCCTTAGCTGTTGAAAGGCGGAGCTTTCAACAACTAACTAGTTATAATTCTGCCTTCTGTGCTGGTGAAAGCCCAGATGTTTTCAAAATAAAATTTCTCAGTCATGGAGAGTATGTTTTGCATGCTTAAATAGTCGATCGACATCTACAAATCCTGAAATTTCCAATGGTGCTTTCAGATATGCATTTGGAGCTCGGGAAGTTATCAAAAATTTCCCTACAAGATTATGCATCGCTCTTTCAAAAATGTCGGTGCGTTTTTGGTCGCTAACATCTAGCTCCAACTGGGATGGATACCTCCCTGTGAGGTCTCCAAGAACCTAGCATACCTTGTGCCTTTAATATTGGGCCATGGAGTTATTCATCCCTTTCGTTGGTTAATGAGCACACACGGGCTCGCCTAAACCACCAAAAACATAAACTTACCCAAAAATCGAAACTGGATGAATCTCGATTACCTTTTTCGGATCGTATATCAATACAGTGGCAACTTCAAATACAAAGCATTTCTATATCCTCTGATATGTGCAGGTAGCCTTCCAAGGCTCGCCAATGTGCTTCGCTGGCCAGTCTCAGGTTTGACCAGCTATTTCGCCTTAAGATTTGCTAATTAGCTGGGAAAGCTTTGCCTTTCATCAGCTAACTGGTTATAATTCTGCCTTCCGCGCTGGTGAAAGTTTTGTTTTATCTTTGAGAAGAAAATAATGCAGAGCAGCAATGATCCTACATAGAGTGTTAGATTCTTCGGCAGCTGCTCGATAAAGTTTTGTTGACACTTGATGTTTGAACCTCAGGTGACTTGCAATGCTTGATTCAAGAATTGATATGCTAAGAAAGTGAGGAAAAACAAGTTAGAGATATCAAAATAATTTAAGCAACGACACCACAGCTGCAGAGCATACAAAAGGAAATTCAAATGCACAACTGTTGTTATCTATGGCATCGAAGGGTTCTCAGAAATTGTCCGTCTCTCTGAACATCTGTTATCCAAAACAGTTGATAGTGCAGCAGGAGTATGATTAGAAGTTGATTGGTTTGACGGATTTTGCTATTTGTGGAATGGTTCAATGTCAGCAAACATTGACCTGAGCTGCTCCTCATCCAATCTGTCAAAGTCTTGGGATCCTTTGAATGGTATGGATGTTGCACTTCTGCAATCGAATGCATCTTCCTCTGCTGAAAGAGGTTCACTAGATTTTTCAAGGAGTGACTGGCATAGAAGTGGATCTTCTGAACAACTGGCCATTTCGGAGGGGACAACATTTATGTTGTCTTTATCAATATGAAAATTGTCATCCAATTTTATTTTTGCATCATGAAAAGTGTCTTCCTTAACAACTGTTCTCACTTGCTCCCCAGGTTCTAGATGAAGATCTAGACCCACCTCAACAGGAACATGGTTTATGTCATTTCCAGATTCAGATTACAGACCCGGCATACCTAATATGGCTACAAACCCAGCAGAAAAATTACTTTTCACACATTCATCTCTATGATAATCTGGACCCTTGAACTTCTGGCAAAACAGGTGCAACATCTTTAGCCTCTTCCACAGTTGGCATTAAGATCTTGAATAAATTTATTCTTTGTAAATAAAGCGGACTCAAGCTCACCCACCATGGTTTCAAACCGTGATCTTTCTTCAATTTGTTTCTGCAACTATTTAGCAAATTTATCTAATTCATCAGACATGATATCAAAAGATAAGACAGATCCTGCACTTTTTCCATCTCCTTCAGTGTCTTTGGTCTCAACATGTAGACTATGAAGCATCTTCTTCATTTTCTGCATCCATCTTATCTTGTAGTCCAATCAAATTTCTAAGTCTACTGTGAGTCTTATTAAGTACTCTAACAACTGATTCTCTTTCTTGCTAGATGAGTTCTAATTTGCTAGTGAGTTTTTCAAATGATCTTTGTATCTCTGTATTCTCATGAAAACACAATTCAAGCTTTATCTCCAGGCCCCTCAACATGTTAATTTTTTCTATGGTAGCATTGACAAGGGTAGAAAGGCAAAGATTAACAATTGAACAATCTGATTCAGAATAGAAATCAGAAGAAACTTGTTGGATGGATTCTTCTAGACTTTCTGCAGCATGAAGCATTGCAACAACACAAGAACTTCTCTCTTCCTCTAATGAAGATGTCTTCTCAGCAAATTCTTTCTGTAATGTCTCTAACTGTTTCTCCAGTGCTGTTGAATTCTCAAAAGCATGCTGATTCAGATTGTGTAGTTGACAATACAAATCATCAATTTGAGAAGTATCTTTCAATACCTGTTCCATGAGTTTCTCATTCGTCTCTGTCAATGTAGCTAAATTCTCATCCTGTGTTTTCTTTTCTTTCTTAAGCACATCAATATCGACCTCTAGCTGCTTCAGAATGGTTGTCAAGTTCATAAGTGTGCATACAAGGGATTCCCTACCTAGCCTTAGAAGAGCATGCACATCATCAAAAAGGCAAATCCCAAATCTCAATCCGCCAGCATGTTTGAAGCTTGCAGAACATGATGTCTCCAAACACTTTGACAAAACTTCACTAATAGTCTCTGGCAAAGCTACCTGACTTAATACAGAACACAAACTTAAACAAACCATTGCTGCATCCAGGGGATCACTTTTCCAGTCTCCATTAAATAAATGGAGAGTAAAGCAGTAATTGTATATCACATCAACCATATGAATAGCCAGTAAGGGTGATGGTTCTGTTTTAGTCAATTTCCCTACTGAAGATAAGGGATTCTCAGGACCAGCGGGTATACCACTCAGGCCATTCTCATCCAAATTTTCAACTCCTGGACTAAGATCCCTTGACATTTGATCTTCTGATATGTCCATCGACTGAACAAGTTGACATCCTTGACTGGAAAAAGAGATTATACTTGCAGAAGGCTTCAACCACCATGGTTCCCAAGGTATTACCATGTGGCTTATTTTACCTGATGCTACAGCCCGCAAGAATTCTTTTCTTTCACTGGTTGATAAGTCATCCAATGATATATCATATCCTTCAGCTACTTTTTGGATTGTCTCCGCAGAAAGTGGAAAGTCATCTTCATCACTTTCTTCAATTTCACTAGTTCCATCTTCATTTTATGAGTGGAAGCGCTTCAAAATTCCCAACATTTTCTGCTTTGTTTGATTTCCTGGCTCCATCTGACGGAACTCCTCCATGACATTGTCTCGCATAAAAGATTCTGTACAGCGAAGACTGTGTTTCTTGTAGCATGGAAGTGAACAATAGCGCACATTGCAGCGAGGGCAAGTGTATTGTGAAAATTGTTTTTGACATCTGGATGATGAATTGCCAAACTTCAACCATTCTTCAGCCACCTTGAATGGATTTGGAGCTATAATTTGCGCGCCTGTATGAGGGATTTTCGGCGTCCATTTACCAACAATCTTTCCATTCTTTATTCTCCTGAGAGCCTCCTTCATCTTCCACGTGGCCCAATGCCTTCAATCTGTCAAATGTTTCAAACAAACGGAGAGATTTCACCTGCACGGTTTTTGGAATCTGAATCTTTGAGATATTGGCAGCTAGTTCATGTAGATTTTAGCAAGATTCATATATTTATTTCACTTTGATAGCCTGATTCTCGACCATTTTGACTTTATCTCCTTCTTCGTGTGGGATAGCAGGCTTCAAATGTTCTGGGCCTCCACACATGGCTCTTCACAATAGAGATCGAATGTATAAAACTCTTCCACCTCAGAAAGGTCCGGCCAAGTATCGAACCTGAGTCACGAGAAAAAGAAGAACGAACCTCACTCAGATCATAATAGTGGAAACGGAAACCGTCGAAAATCGCAGCTCTGAACCGAAAACAAAAGGGTATGTGGAGAAATCCATGGAGGATTGAATATAGCAGTCGGGAAAGGCAAGCCAAGGCAAATGATTGCAACTGTGGAAAATGTGAAAATGCAACATCAAGCGAACCAGTGGTACCGGGCTTCCCAAATTCAACAATCTTGTAGGCATCATTATATTGAGCTGTGAAAATGACAAGACAGTCATGCAGTAACAATCTGCCCTCCTTCACACATTGCTCCTATAGAGCCCACATGAACCTCAAGTGAAACACATGCAGATGCAGAGGAAGATACATTATGTGTACCCACTGCAGAAGAATGCTCATGTTGGATACCATAAGCAGGACCA
>ML782004.1:91617-114319 GCA_009831015.1 Picea engelmannii | reverse complement strand
TTCTATCTATTCCTACTCTAACCAGTAAAGGCAGATTGATCAAGTAAAACTGAATTTCCAATGAAGCCAAGTAAGAAACTGACTTACTGATATCTTGTTTGATCTTGACTTGAAAAATATTAGAAACCATAACATACAGAAATCGAGTTTGACAGGGCAGCATAACCAACCTTCCTTCAAAGACAGATTGACATATGTTCTACTCAAAGACTCGCAACATTCATAAAAAGGATCAGCGAGGCTGTAAAGAAAAACCTTTTCCTGTTGTTTGAGCTGAAAATCAAAAAATCTCTGGGTATTCTCTTTCCCATGAAGACTGGCACTTTCATCTATCCATAAATCTGAAAATGGTTGTAGACCGATTTCTGTACTAATCATGGATTGTTTGATATCTGTTGCAGATTCTAGATCAAGAATGATAAGTATCGATGGTGAAGGAAAGAACAATTGCTTCTGAATTTCTTGGGATACTGAATTTATATCAGCAACTTCTTTATCAAAATCTGAAGCCTCCTTAATCCCATAGTCAAAACTATAAGAGACATTCGAATCAATGACAAATGTGTCTATAATATGACTATCACCAACATCTTTACAATCAGAAGAAATACTAACTGAATGTTGGATGTGGAATGCAGATTCTTTACAACAGTTATCAAAAATAAGATCAACTGAGTAAAATTTCTCGTAATATGAATTGAAGGCCACATGAAAATCCTTCAGAGAATGGATACTAAGATTAGGAAGAGATTGGCACCATTCATGAGCATTTTCTTCTAAAGAAAATTTGAACAGCTTGATCAAGACATCTTTGTGAACAAAACCATGTTCAAGCATGCACTTATGAAAATTGAATAAGTGCTCACCAGGATGATCATTCTTGCTTCCTCTGAATCTCGGAAGATAATCATCCCATTCAATTATACTCAGCACTGGATGTGGAAAACTGACTATATCTGAAAAATCATAGAAAGCGTACCTCTTAGCTAATATATTTTCCATTTCATACCAGTGGAGTCACCAATGGATTTCTGAACAATGGAGTCTCCACTGAATCCGTCCTTCATGGAGTCGCCAGATAGATCATTACAACCAAATGATGTCCAATATTTGTCTATCATCAAAGCTAGATCTTTTTGTCTCCCAAGGAAGCTGAGCTTCGATCTCCTTTCCCCGGCAACGACGCCATTTTGTTATCACTCCAAGAAACTCCTTAGGGTTGTAGGCTAAGGATGCATGGTAACTTAAGAAATCAATAATCAATGTGTGTGGATCAATGGGATAACTGAGGATGGCTAATGAGAAGAACAACTTATCAGGCATTCGAATGAGCCAGTGTTTTTAGAAACCAATAATCAGATGCAGTAATTTTGAATGGGGTATGAAGAACACTATTCTAGATAACCAAGTACATTAACATGCAAGGTCATACAAGATAGTAAGAGTTCATTCAATTCGAATTCATGAGCCAAATAAGAAGATGACAGTTCTTAATAGCTGAGCTAAATTGAATTGAATTACAGAGCAATGAAACACATGAGAAAATCTGATATTAGTAGCAAAAGAAAACTGTGATTCATATCAAAATAAGAGTCTAAGTACATAGGACAAATGTATCCAAGATTGAACCCCCTAGACTCTTAGCAAAAAGAGGCATTTATAGCCTATTACAATCAGTTTTTAGATCCTAAAACAATGGATCTGATATTCTAAAAATAGAAAGTCAAAACTGATTCACAAAAGATAAGGAGAGATCCTCAAGATGAGGTCAACCTCTATCTTTTGGTCTTCAAACATTGGTTGAAAGTTGATGAAGTGTAGCCTAGCCTTCCAAGGCTCTTTGATCTGTTCCTTTGAAATTGGAATTCGAATTTGATGATGTGTGCCAAAAATCCCTATCATTTTGCCCTTGAAAATCACCAAATCTAGTTAAAAAATTCAATTTTGACTTTCATCTCCAAGAATGGCCTTCAGATTTTGATCTGATAATTCATAACCAGCTTATTGAAGAAGAATTCAAACCCAAAAAATCCTGATCTGGGTGAAAATTTGGATATTCTGGCCGTGACAGGCTTTCAACAGCTAACTTACCCGAAAATCTGCTCCTTAGTTGTTGAAAGGCGGAGCTTTCAACAGCTAACTAGTTATAATTCTGCCTTCTGCGCTGGTGAAAGCGCAGATTTTTTCAAAATCAAATTTCTCAGTCATGGAGAGTCCTTTTTGCATGCTTAAATAGTCGATCGACATCTACAAATCCTGAACTTTCCAATGGTTCTTTCATATCTACATTTGGATCTCAGGAAGCTATCAAATTTTTCCCTACAAGATTAGGCATCATTCTTTCAAAAATGCCGGTGCGTTTTTTGTCGCTAACACATTGGATGATACACTGGTACAATATTGTTTGTGGATGCAACCAAATGGAACCTTCTTCATCCAACTCAGGTAGACTGGTCTGAGTATGGAACCTAGTGCCGACCAATTTCTTTAAGAAGGAAACATGAAAAATCAGGTGGATCTTAGAGTGAATAGTAAAATCTAACTAGTAGGCCACGGTTCCCACTCTCTTGATAATATAGTAAGGACCGTAGAATTTGGGGTTGATTTTCTGATAGTGTTGTTCTTGGAGTGAATTTTTCTTATAAGGTTGTAGATGAAGAAACACCTAGTCCCCTTCAAAAAATTAACATTCAGAACTACCCTGATATGTTTGTTGTTTCATGTGATTCTGAGCCATGACTAAATTTTCTTTGAGAGTACGGAGGTTGGCCATGTGGAATGTAAGAGTTTGTTCGACTTTTTGAACCTTGGAGACACCAAGCAAGTATGATACAGCTAAAGGTGGTGTTTTTCCATAGATTTATTCAAAGGGATTCATGCGAGAGGTGATGTCGTAAGAAGTGTTGTACCACCATTACGCGAGGGGTAAGCATTGAACCCATTGATTTTTCCTGTTAGATGCAAAACACCTCAAATAGATTTCCAAACACTTTTTGACTGCTTCATTTTTTCCATCGGTCTAAGGATGATATGTTGTGTTGAGATGCAATTGGGTTCCCCGTAGTTAGAACAATTCTTTCCAGAAAGTGCTAGTGAAAGTTGGATCATGGTCATAAACAACAGAATGAGGCATGCTATGGATTTTGAATATATTATCCATAAACATTTGAGCCACAATGTATGTTGTGAATGGGTTTTTAAGAGCACAAAAATGAGCATATTTGGAAAGACAATCCACTACTACCATGATGACTTACTTATTACCTTATTTAGGAAAGCCAACAATGAATTCCATAGAAATATATTTCCAAATAATAGGTGGGATCAAAAGTGGTTTGAGTGTTTCAAGATATTTTAATATATCTCCCTTAGTGCGTTGACAAGTATCACATTCATCCAAAAATGTGTGAATGTCATGTTTCATATTGTCCCAGAAAAAACAATGTTTGACCCATTCATACGTTTTGGTAAAACCAGAATGCCCAATTGTAGGTGAAGCGTGAAAATCAGAGAATATAGATGACCTTTATAACGAAGCTTATCTTAGTGCCATGAATACCCTAGAGAATATTGTGGATCTTGTTGCATTGTTTGGATCAGTATTGAAAGTTTGGGTTCTTGCAACCATTCCTGGTGAAACTACTAAAGCCAATCTACGACAATGAAAGAGAGGGATAAAAGGGACCCATCTTCTTCATATTTCCTAGAAAGGGAATCAACCAACACATTTTATTTTCCTTTTTTGTAGATGACCTCATAATCAAATACAAACAACTTGGTTACCCATTTTTGTTTATCTAGTGAAGAAATTATTTGTTCTAGAAAATACTTCAGGCTTTGATTATCGATTTTTATTTGGAAGAATTTTCCCAAGAGATAAGGACATCAGATATCCACAACGTGTTGAATAGCCAACATTTCCTTTTCATAGCTGGATTGGACCAAATGGCGCTCAGACAATTTTTTGTTGGTGAAATCCAAAATTCAACCATCTTGCATGAGGACAATACCAATGCTTTTCCCAGAGGCATCACACTCCAGTACAAAGGTCGTTTTTAAGTCAGGGAGATCCAGAACCGAAGTATTGCACATAGCTTCTTTCAAATCTTGGAAGGAATGGTCATTTTTTGGAGTCCAATTGAAAGAATTCTTTTTAAATAGCGTTGCAAGGGGAGATGCAATTTTTCCATAATTATTAACAAACTTGTGATAGTATCCTGTCAAACCTAGGAAGCCACCTAGAATTTTAATATTTTTGGGCATGACCAATCCTACATAGATACAATTTTATTTGGATCCACCCTAACACCATCCTTGTCGACAATACGTCCCAGGTAGTTTACTTTAGAGGCTCCAAAACCACATTTAGACTGCTTAAGAAAACGTTTTTGCTGAGACAATAGCTGGAGAACTTGATTCACATGGGAAACATGGGCTTGCCAGTTTTTTCTATAGATGAGAATATCATCAAATAAAACCAAGACAAAATGACGGAGGAAAAGATGGAAGAAATGATTCATGAAACTTTGAAAAGTAGAGGTAGCATTACAGAGGCTGAATGGCATAACCAACAAATCACAGTGACCCTCATGAGTTCTGAATGAAATCTTGGGAATGTCTTCTTATTTCGTATGAATCTAGTGGTAGCCAGAGCGAATATCAAGTTTTTTAAAATATTAAGCACCACCTAATTCATCCAAAAGGTCATCAATGACGAGAATGGGAATTTGTTCTTTGACGGTGATTTTTTTGAGAGCTCGAAAATTAGGACACATGTGCCAAGTACCTTGTTTCTTGAATACCATGACTACTGGAGAAGAATAGGGACTGGTACTGGGATGGATGACATCAGCTTCGAGAATGTCTTCAATACTCTTCTCAATTTCATTCTTCTGGGCGAAGGGATGATGATAAGGGATAACATTTGGAGGAATAATGCCTGGAACTAGAGGAATGGAATGTGTTGGACATATTGTCATTGATGTCAATAGTCAATGTCATTTTGATGTGATGATAAGTTTTTATGATGAATTTTCATTGTTGAGTTATCATTGATGAAATTTTCATTGATGTCAACAATATAAAAGTTAGCAGAGATTGTCAAATAGTATGAAGAGAATGCAAATGTCAGACAATATGAAAAGATCAAATCTCATAAAGAAAAGCGCATTGAAAGTATGCAAAGAATGAAAATGTTAGACTGTGTGCAGAGATCAAATCTCAGAAGGAAAATCACATTGAAATTATGAAAAGAATCAAAATGTCAAACAATATGCAGAGATCAAAGATCAGAAGAAAAAGCGCATTGCAAAAACACAATCAGATCACGACGTGACCATTGGATTAGCAAGCACCAGATCAAGGGCAGGATTGATTGTGAAGTGAGAATGGAGAATTAAACTACATGTTATTTCCAATCCCACAATTAGTCTAGATCATCATATCTCATCGACTTAAAGATCGATGACTATGGTTGATCCACCAACAATCGCACAACTTCAAATTGTGAAGTTTGGGAAACGAACTAAACCACACGCAAGTTATGGTTCCACAATCCACATTGACCATTAGATCAAGTCGAGTGGAAGGACATAGTAATTCATGAACCATAGATCATGGAAGTGACATACGCATGGTCAGCCCGACTTTGACCACTTCGGGTAAAATCGACCGAAGTGTGCATGAAGGAATTTTGGCCAAAGTTCTGAAGTAAACGTGATCCATCTGATCGTAGGTAAAGTTTTGGGAAAAATAAGAGTCATTGGATTTAAACCAAGGAAAAGAAGAATCGCAGGAAGATCGAGTCATTGATCTAAGTTCACAATCAATGAACAACATTCATTTCGAGTTAAAAGTTGTGAGGAGTTTACACTTCGGGTAATCTCACTTCGGGTAAAACGAGATGTAAGAAAGACAACGGTCGGATCCCCAAAGTCCCGAAGTAAATGAGGACCATTGGATATGGACAATACATGATGATCGTTGGATCAGAATATTGTTCAAACTTTGGCATTGACCACTTCGGGAGAAAAGGGTTGAGAACAAGTAAAATCACCTAAAGGTCGAAGTCCCGAAGTAAATGAGGACCATCCGATATGAAGAACACTTTGGGAAATATCCCGACCCTCATATCAAGGAAAGTAGAATAATAGGATAAGCTAGGCAAATTCCTCGGATCCTGAATACCCAAATTCGCGATAGTCATTGGATTAAGTTAAATCCTTTTTGGGTTAAAGAAGGACTGTTAGATCCAGGACAAGAACATGTGCCACATGAAGAGTGGCACATCAACAAGTGACGTCATCAATTTACATCACTCTGGGATTTTGTACTTCGGGAGTTTCACCACCAGCTAATACCCGAAGTCTCGAAGTTCCGAAATGAATGAGAACCCTTCATCATGGAAATAACATCCAACCATTCGATCTACTTCGACGAAATGAACTATGGAATATTAAAGGTCAATGAAGGAAAAATCACTTGAAGTGTCAAGGGCCAAATTTAACGCGTACTAACGATCTAAATCAGGATCCTTCTCGACCGTTGATCAAGTACAATGGAAGGATAGTGTAAGTGGAAGTGTTAACCGACAACAAGCGATCACCATTGTTGTATGACTTATTCGGTAGGTAATCACTCTGGATGATTTGCTACTCCAGAATTTGAGAGCCACGAATAGTCGAAGTCCCAAATTTATTTTGTTAAGTGATCAACCACTCTCTTGGCTTAGCGCCTAGTCACCACCTGTGGTCGTATGGAATAAATAAACAAACGAAAAAAGAAGAGGCAACACTTAAATTAATAATCCCATGGTCTTGAGCCTATGGTCACATGTAAATGGGTTGAAGGAAGCACCTTTGTAGAACTTGGTTTCTGCAATATTTGCAGAGATATGGAATCGAGTTCAAAAGAAATCGATCCATACCTGTGATCGATTTATGAAAAACACTCTCACTAAAGTTAAAAGAATTAATATTAATGTTTGAATAATAATAGTGATTATTGTTAATGTTAAAATGAAGAGGTGTGATGGTCCAAACGAAGGGACACAATGCTTCATGGATCACACTAATTGAAAGAGTATATAAACAACAAGGATTGGTGAGAAAGAGGTGTCTCTGTAGTCCAGATCAGAAGATCAAAAGAAGAATTAGATTCTAAGAAGGAAAGTTGAAGATACTTATGCAGTGAGGGTGGAAGGGAGGATCCTGGAAGGATTCATATCCTTACTAAGCAAATTGTAAAAGATAAGGGAGTTGGAACTTCCTAGAGTTGGTGACCTAAATACAAGGGAGTTGGAGATTCCTAGGCTTGGTGCCCTAAATACAAGGGAGTTGGTACTTCCTAGGTTTAGTTCCCTAAAGACGAGGGAGTTGGTGCTTCCTAGGGTTGGTGTTCTGAAGAAGGGGATTGGTGTCTCCTAGAGTTGGTGCTCTAAAGAGGATTGGTGGCCTTCACTATTCTTTATAAACCTTGTAATTGATGTTAAATATATTTATATAATTGATTTTGCATACAATTCATTGTTGATTCATTGTGGTAATCAATAAAATATAAAAAGTAACTGCTAATTGTTAAAAATGGTAATACTGATTCACCCCCCCCCCCTCTTAGTATTCCAACAATTGGTATCAGAGCAGTTTCCTTTAGCACAATCTAACAATTGAAAGGTAGATCTTGAAGATGGATCAACAAGAAGTAATATCTAACAACAAATCACCATTGTTCAATGGAGGAGGCTATGCTCTATGGAAGGTAAGAATGAAAAACTTCCTGTTGACTCTTGGTTTTGATATCTGGCAATATTTTGAAGATGGTTACACTACACCAACTTCTCCACCCAAAGACGTTGTAGGAAAGAAAATTTGTAATGACAACTCAAGAGCGGTCAATGGAATTATAGGAGGGTTGACTAATTCTATATGTGTAAAGGCTATGCATTGTAAATCAACCAAACAAATTTGGGACAAGTTGGAGGTTGTATATGAAGGAGATGACAAAGTCAAGGAATCCAAACTACATACCTATAGAACTCAGTTTGAAAATCTAAAAATGAAAGAAGAAGAAAATAGTGTTGAATACTTTCATAGGGTAGATGAAGTGGTTAACTCAATCAGAGCGACAAGAGAAGAAATTACAGATAAACCTATGTACAAAAAATACTAAGATCATTACCTATGAGATATGATGCAAATATTTCTACAATTGAAGATAGAACTGATCTAAGAACTCTCACAGTTGACCAACTTCATGGAATTTTTACAGCATATGAAATGAGAACAGGGAATGATAAATCAGGAAAAGATGAAACATACTTTAAAGAATATAAGACAAAGATGAGGCAGGAGAAAAAGACCAATGATAAGTTATCAGATATATTAGATGTAGAAGAGTCCAACTTTATAAAGAAACTCCAAAAAGGATTTGGAAAATATAAAGGAAAGTTACCTTTCAAATGTTTCAACTGTGGAAAAATTGGACACTTTGCCAACAAATTTCCCTATCCCATACAGGAGGAAAATGATGAAGAAATTCACAACCAGAAAAACCAATACATGAAGAAGAAATTTTATAAGAAAAAGAAAAACTTCTACTCTAAAGAAAACTTAAACTCTTCATACATAAGTGAATATGAATATTCAGAGCCTTTATTTATGGGAATGAAAACACAAGATGATAAACATTCAGAAGATGAAGAAGATGGTAACTTTGAAGAATAAATCCTTAGTGTAATTGAAGAACTAGGAAAAACTAAAAAACAAAACAAGGTACTAAGAAGAGAGCTTCTAGAGATTAAAGAAACTACTAAATCAAGAGAGAGGGAGGTTTCCAAAACCCTCAAGGAGTTAGAAAAGACCATCAGTGATTTGAAGTCCCAACTCTTAGAAGCTAATAAAACTGAAGAAATCATTATAAAACAACTTAGTGATAATAAAAAAAGCATGTGAGAAACTAGAAGTTGAGATCAAGATGCTAAAAAGTGAACTTGAGAAAGAAAAGAAGAGATCAAACTTTGGAAATAGTTCAAAGATATTGGATGAAATTCTCAGTAGCCAAAGGTCACCAAAAAAAAGATTGGTTTTGGATACACCCAAGACTCAATTTCTACATCACAAGTGATCCAGGTGGATATCGGTGTCCACCCACCTTTTCCGACTGGCTCAAAACAGTTTTCTAGCAAATTTGGCAATTTACTATTTTTAGCAGTTTTTAACTTCCGGGGCCATTTTGAGGGCCCAAATGAAGGTTTTTCGAGATCGAGGTTATCAATGATATCTAAACGCATCATTGAGACCCCAAAATGAATCTCCTCGACGATACTTTTCCAACGAGCTATCATACGCCTAAAACGGAGATCGTATGCAAACGTTACGACCCCGGGAAGTTGATGTACTAACTTACCCAAATGGGGCCGACATGACTTTCGACGCTTCATCTCCTAGGGTTAGGTTTTTGGATGTCTAGGGTTTTTGGCATTCCTGTTTATTGTAAAAAGGCCTTCAGAGCCTCATTGTAATCATCTTCTTGTGAATGCGAGTAGTCGTCACATCTCTTCTCAGAGATAAGCTACCACCATTCTAGCGAGTCTTTCACTCTGTATTTTTACAATCTCTATACATTTCTTTCATTAATATAAATCGTGTATTATTGTATCTCTGTGTTTATGGTTTCATCTCTGATATATTTCTGTTATATTATTGGATATATGCGATATCTCTGTGCATTTCTTTATTATATCTCCGCTCTCATTTCATGTCGAAAATAATCTGGATCAGTGGTATCAGAGCAGGCTGCTCTTGATCATTTTTTTAGTGCATGTCCCCAACAAGGTTTGAGTATAGAAAGTTGGGTCTCGAGCTTGTCTCTCTTGAAGAAAACCACTCTCGCACACCTAAGAAACCCTCAATGGAGGAAGAAAATAAAAACGACAGAGAAGACGATCCTATCAATCTGTTGCTTGAGCAAGCTCTCACGTGATAGAGGGACGAAATGATGGAGAATTTTTCTGACATCCTTCAATGCCTGTTGATAACATCAAGTGCATCTTCATCAAGTGGCCACTTTGGAGGCACCTCACCTTTCAAGGTACAAGTTAATTTTGATATTCCTGTATTTGAAGGACAGATAGATGCAGAAGCCCTAGAAAAATGGTTAACTCTCCTAGAAGGTTATTTCTCTGTTCACAATTTTTACGACAAAGAAAAGATCACCTTCGCACTCCTTAAATCTCTCCCTCATGTCAAACATTGGTGGGAAACTTACTGGGAGCAAAGTTCCATAGAGGAGTCTGGAATATATGGGGCCGATCCCACTTGGGATTTTTTTGTGGATGCGGTAAAGGAACAATATTAATCTGTTGGAAACTATGAGGACCTGTACATGAGATGCACCACACTACAGCAAGAGAGGGGCCAAGTAGTTCCATATTTCACCAATACCTTCCATACCTTACACACTAAGCTGGGTATCAAAGACTCTGAATGACATTTGGTTCTGAAATACCGTGGGGCTCTACACAGATACATCCAGACTAAAATGGATTTTCTAGACATCTCATCACTCGGTGCTTCTTATCGATATGCTGTTAAAATTGAGCATAAATTTAAGCACCAGAACAAACGAGAATTCGGGTCTGCAAATCCGCAACAACCAAAGTATGAAAAAGACGGCCCTAACAAACAGTCTCCTGAAAACCAGTCCAAGACACAGGAAAAGAAGGGTCACGGGAAGACAAAGAAGGACACTGGAAAATGGTGTGATTTCCACAAAATCCCCTGGCACAACACCAATGAATGTCGCTCAAAACAGTCATTGGTGGCCGATATCAAAGAAAAGGAGTCAAACCCTGATTCAGAATTTGATTCTGAAAATACTGGTAAAGGACATATAATTGACGCAGACCCCACTGCTATTGTCGTGACCGCAACAATTCAACTAGAAGAAACGATAGATCCTAAAGAGGGGGAGCACCTTTTTCATTCATAGATGTGGGTGAAGGGGACCCCGCTGCATTTTATTGTTGATAGCGGAAGCCAAAAAAACCTCATCTCAGCAGAGGTCATCAAACAGTTGGGATTGTCGACAACACCACACCCACAACCATACAACATTGGGTGGCTTTGGAAAGGACGAGATCTTCGTGTCAGCCAATAGTGTCGATTGTCATACGACATCCAACCCTTCAAGGATGAGGTATTATGTAATGTTTCCTCACTGGATGTCTGTGATGTTCTCTTGGGCCAACCATATATGTGGAAGAGCCATGTTGTTTATGAGTCTCGACCCCGTAGTGTCTTTGTTTCTCTGGGGGGTCATCTCTACATAATACTAGAGGTAGTTCTGACTACTGTTCCACCTAAAAAGTGCCACAAGGTAGTATCTCATACTGCAAAATTCATTTTCTTCACAATCTATTCAAAAGGGGAACAAAAAGACATTACAACCACTACAGCTTCGCCCCAAGCACCTTCTATCTAATAGAAGCAGGTCGACAAGGTTGCAACAAAGCACAAAGATTCCTTCTGCACACCGTCCTCTCAGGTAGCTTGAATTTTTGAATAGCCTCAGCCTCAACAAGTTTGTGACAGACTTCCACAAACTGAGTAGCGCGACGTCTCCAGCAAGGCAAGCAGCTCACCAAGATGCAGATTCAGTAAATGCGTTTCCCTCTCCCCTGGGAACTCAACGCAATGGAGACCATTGCTTCCTAAGGAGGGAGGATTGATCCAAGTGGATTTCGGTGGCCACCCACCTTTTTTGACTGGCTCAAAATAGTTTTCTGGCAAATTTGGCAATTTACTATTTTTAGCAGTTTTTGACTTCCGGGGCCATTTTGAGGGCCCAAATGAAGGTTTTTCAAGATATAGGTTCTCATAGATAGCCAAAGAAATCATTGAGCCCCCAAAATGAATCTCCTTGACAATACCTTTCCAACGAGCTATCATACACCTAAAACAGAGATCGTATGCAAAAGTTACGACCTCGGGAAGTTGATGTACTAACTTACCCAAATGGGGCCCACATGACTTTTGGCGCTTCATCTCCTAGGGTTAGTTTTTTTGATGTCTAGGGTTTTGGGCATTCCTATTTATTGTAAAAAGGCCTTCAGAGCCTCATTGTAATCATCTTCTTGTGAATGCGAGTAGCCGTCACATCTCTTCTCATAGATAAGCTGCCACCATTCTAGCGTCTTTCACTGTGTATTTTTATAGTCTCTGTACATTTCTTTCATTAATGGAAATCGTGTATTACTGTATATTTGTGTTTATGGTTGCATCTATGATATATTTCTGTTATATTATTGGATATACGTGATATTCCTGTGCATTTCTTTATTATATCTCCGCTCTCATTTCGTGCCAAAAATAATCTGGATCAACAAGGATCTGTCAAAATACCAATTAGTTATGCAGATGCTCTAAAAGGCTCCTTAAGAAGAGAAGATAATAATACAAATATGATACCATTGAACACTGTTCCACATAAACATAAATCAACTTTCACAACTAAAGTAATAAATGACAGGAAGAATACAATCACCAGAAGGAATCCCCCTAATAAATATCTATTCATTGGATACTAATACTCTTGCAATAATTTTGGACATAATGCAACACACTACAAAGCTTATGGACAATACAATAGAAAAAATGTCCAAAGATATAAGAACAATAGGTACAATACAGAGAAGAGAAACTACAACTCTTTTACTCCTTTGAAAAACTTCAATATTGAATGTAAAAAATGCAACAACTATGGTCATAAAACCAAAGAATGTATATTACCAATGAAATCCCTAATAATAGGAAACCCTAACAAATAGAATAAGAAGACATGGAAAAGAAAATCTGAAATACCAAACAAGAAAGATGATGAAAATATTGCTCCTGAAATTGATGAAGTTAATAATAGGAGATTGGTGGGTAAAACTTATAATAAGGAATATAATAATCAAAGCTATGCATACAAAGTAGATCAAACTCAAGATATGAAAACTCCTAAAAAAAATATGACACAACTCCAAAACTTGATAATGTCATACAAGAAGATTATCCATTACCCAACAAATGGAAATTAATAGAGTAATTTTCTCAAGACAAGGATAAAGAACCTTTTGGTGCACATAATAGTGGCGTTTATGATGAATCTTCAATAGTAGAACAACAAAAAGAATTAAGTGATGATTATCTTAGAAAATTTTCAATCCTATTTTAATGGTACATTAAATCTCCTTCTCAAAGAAAAATTAAAAACAAAGAAGGGAAGGAGAATTTAGGGAAGAGCTAAAATCCATTCATGTTGATGCTCCTATGAGCATTTAAGCACATAAAAATGAATAGGATCATCGAAAGCATCATGGTTTAATGATATAACTCTATGTAGGATCTGACATAGTTTATTGCAAGTCTTTATCTGCCCAGGAATAGTGCAGGTTATGTATTGGTCTCATAATGGTTAAAAGTGGACAAAACCCTAAATGGAAGTTACTATGTGAGAAATAAATGTAATGAATGGAAAATTCTGCAGCAATGAGTTGATGATGAAGATAGATTAAGTACAAATCTGAAAATGAAGAGACTGGAAACCAAAATTTCAGAGACAGTGGTTGTGACAGAGAAAATGTGAAATATATATTGGTTGGCCGATGTATGCCTGAGTTGGTTGGACAACTAGATCAATTCTAGTTGAATAGAATACATTCTATCAGCAAGATAAGTCATGTGGAAAGAAAAATATAAAGTCTCTCAGATGACTTTAAGAAGCAGTGTATAGTAAATAATCATCTTGGATAAAGACAGATACATATGGTTAGAGATCAATGAGAAGAAATGGACAGGTCGAAATGTCATTTGAAAAGTATAAGCATCAGTTGCTCAGTGTTCCAGTAGGAAAACAATATCCACAATGAAAGCAGTAGAATGTATATAGTGGTATACATGGCATCCTATAGAGATGACAGGAGGAGAGATATTGTTAGGAATAAATACCCTTTTAGAAACAAAGGGGAAGATAATTTAGAAACAGAGAAAGAATATTGATAGGGGGAGCAACCATTTTCCATTGATGTCAAAGGGGGAGAGTAACTTCATAGAGAAAATCTTCATCACAGGGGGAGTTTGTATGATGTTAGAATGTTTCCCTTAGTGACAAAGGGGGAGATTGTTGGACATATTGTCATTGATATGTTTTCATTGATGTCAATAGTTGATGTCGTTGTGATGTTATGATAAGTTGTTATGATGAATTTTCATTGTTGAGTTATCATTGATGAAATTGTCATTAATGTCAACAATATAAAAGCTAGCAGAGAATGTCAAACAATATGCAGAGAATGAAAATGTCATACAGTATAGAGATCAAAGCTCAGAAGAAAAAGCGCATTGAAAGTATGCAAAGAATGAAAATGTCAGACAATATGCAGAGATAAAAGCTCAGAATGAAAAGCACATTGAAAGTATGCAAAGAATGAAAATTTCAGACAATATGCATAGATCAAAGATCAGAAGGAAAAGAGAATTTCATAAACACGATCAGATCAAGTTGTGATCGTTGGATTCGCAAGCGCCATATCAAGGGAATGGATTTATTGTGGAGTGCGAAGGGAGAATTAAACTACACGTTATTTCCAATATTGAAATTAGTTTAGATCGTCAGATCTCATCGACTAAAAGATCGACGACTATGGTTGATCCACCAACAATCGCACAACTTCAAATTGAGGAGTTTGGGTGACGAACTAAACAACACACAATTTACGGTTCCACAATCCACATCGACCATTGGATCAAGTTGAGTGGAAGGATAGAGTAATTCATGAACCATAGATCATGGAAGTGACATACATATGGTCATCCAAACTTTGACCACTTTGGGTAAAATCGACTAAAGTGTGCATGAAGGAATTTTAGCCGAAGTTCTGAAGTAAATGTGAGCCATCCGATCATAGGTAAAGTTTTGGGAAAAAGAAGAGTCGTTGGATTTAAAACAAGGCAAAGAAGCATCACAGGAAGATCGAGCTAACTATCTAAGTTCATGATCAACGAAAAACATTCATTTCAGGTTAAAAGTTTTGAGGAGGTTACACTTCGGGTAATATCACTTGGGGTAAAATGAGAAGTAAGAAAGACGAAGGCCAGAGCCCCGAATTCCCGAAGTAAATGAGGACCATTGGATCTGGAAAATACATGATGATCATTGGATCAGAATAGTGGCCAAACTTCAGCGATAACCACTTTGGGAGAAAAGAGTTGAGAACAAGTAAGATCACCCGAAGTCCGAAGTCACGAAGCAAATGAGGACCATCCGATATGAAGAACAGTTCGGTAAATATTTCGACCGTCGGATCAAGGAAAGTAGAAGGATATAATAGGTTAGGTGAAGGCCTCGGATCCCAAATACCTGAATTCTCGATGGTCGTTGGATTAAGAAGGACTGTTAGATCCAAGATAATGCCATGGGCCACATGAGGAGTGCCACGTCAAAAAGTGATGTCATCAAGTTATGTCACTTTGGGAGTTTGTTCTTCGATAGTTTCACCAGCAGCTAATACCCGAAGTCTCAAAGTTCCAAAATGAATGAGAACCGTTCATCGTGCAAACAACATCCAACTGTCTGATCTACTTCAGCGAAATGAACTCCAAAATATTAAAGGACATTGAAGGAAAAATCACCTGAAGTGTCGAAGGCCGAAGTTAATGCTTATCATCGATCTAATTCAGGAGCGTTCTCGATCGTTGATCAAGTACAATGGAAGGATAACGTAAGTGGAAGTGTTAACCGACAACAAGTGGTCACCATTGTTGTATGACTTATTCGGTAGGTAATCACTCTGGAGGAATTGCTACTCCAGAATTTGAGAGCCATGAATAGTTGAAGTCCCGAAGTAAATGAGAATTGTCCATCTCATCGTAACATTAAAACGTGATCGTTGATTTTGTTAAGTGATCAAGTACTCACTTGGCTTAGCACCTGGTCACCACCTGTGGTCGTATGGAATAAAGAAAGAAAGGGCGAAAGAAGAGGCAGCGCTTAAATTAATAATCTCGTGGTCCTACATCTATGGTCACATGTAAATGGGTTGAAGGAAGCGCCTCTTCAGAACTCAGTTTCTTCAATATTTGCAGAGATATGGAATAGTGTTAAAAATAAATCGATCCATACCTGTGATCTTTTTACAAAAAACACTCTCATTAATCTTAAAAGAATTAACATTAATGTTTGAATAATAATAGTGATTATTGTTAATGTTAAAATGAAGAGGTGAGATGGTCCAAATGAAGGGACGCAATGCTTCATAGATCACACCAGTTGAAAGAGTTTATAAACAAGAAGGATTGGTGAGAAAGAAGTGTCTCTGCAGTCCAGATTAGAAGATCAAAAGTAGAAGTAGATTCCAAGAAGGAAAGACGAGGATACTTATGCAGTGAAAGTGGAAGGTAGGAGCATGGAAGGATTCATATCCTTACTAAGAAAATTGTAAAATATAAGGGAGTTGGAGCTTCATAGGGTTGTTTCCCTAAATTCAAGGGAGTTGGAGCTTCCTAGGGTTGGTGCCCCAAATACAAGGGAGTTGGTGCTTCCTAGGGTTGGTGCCCTGAATAAGGGGATCGGTGTCTCCTAGAGTTGGTGCACTAAAGAGGATTGGTTTCCTTCATTATTATTTATAAACCTTGTAATTGATGTTAAATATATTTATATAATTGATTTTGCATACAATTCATTATTGATTCATTTTGGTAATCAATAAAATATAAAAAATAACTGCTAATTGTTAAAAAGGGTAATACTAATTCACCCCAACCCCCCCCCCTCTCAGTATTCCAACAGAATGATCATGGGCACCTCAAGGAGGGGGGATTCCCTGGGAGGTTTGAAACATATCTTGGTGTTAAGAGAGGATAGATTAGAGGTCGGGATGTATAGAGGGTGTCTCATCCACTTGAATTGAATGAAGTTGGTAAATAATGCTAAAATGACCTTTTTTGAGGCGATTTTCCATTCGGTGGGAACTAATGATCTCTGGTGACCCTGCAGTCATGCCTTGGAACTGATTTTTTTGGCCCTCTTGCTAGAATTGCATGGTTAATTTATGTAAATCCATGGTGATAGGGCCAAGATTGTGTATCCATTTCATACCAAGTACAATGTCATAACCACCCATGTCAATAGCAAACATATGATATTTCATGTGGTACTAACCAATTTGGAGGAACACATTTTCACAACTCCCTCCACATTTCATGGAACCCCCATTGGCAATCATGATTTGGAAACTATTAACTGGATAGATATAGCAATTGAATTCTTGGGCAAAGTGTCGATGATTAAAATTATGGGTGATGCTACTATCAACTAGAATGATGACTTTATGGTTCTTAATGTAGCCAATTAACTTGAGGGTTTTGGGAGTAGAGAAACATGTGCATGATTTCAAAGAAATCAGTGGTTAAACCTGTATTGGAGCATAGGGATAATTAATATCATCTAGTGGGGGTAGCTCGAGTACATGAGAAACATTGGCCTCTTCTTCAGAAACATCCTCTCCATACAAATATTATGTTCCATATACTTGTGCCCCGAAAAATATTTTCCATTGCAATTATAACAAATACCCTTAAGTTGGTATTCAATCATTTCAACTCGATTCAATTTATGTACCTTGAGTGGAGTGGAAAGAGGGGTATTAAGGGTGGGTTTAGGCCGAGGAATAAAGAGTTTTTTTTTTCTTTGGGATGAGATGAATTTTTGTGTTTCATTGGCCTGTCTTTTATCTTCCAACCAAGTCCATGGGAGATCCATGAGGAAATGGGCACATATTTCATCCTTGAGGACACTGATAAAGAATTCCCTAAAAAAAGTATTTTTCATGCCCTCCATTTTGAAATCCAGTTGCTCAAAGGTAGCTATAAAGTCTTCCACTGGGCCAGTTTGTTTCAACTTATTCAAATGGACTAAATGATGGTTTTCGGTGTCAAAGTGGTCATACAGCTCTGCAACCAAATTTGTCCAAGCCACATACCCTTAGCATGCCTTTTTCTTCCATTTCCACCATTTCCAACGTTGAGGATCCAAATGGAGAACACCATAACTGAGTTTGGCCAGGTCATCAGTAATTCCATGCAAAAAGAAGTAGTGTTCAGTTTGGGTGAACCAAATCGTGGGATCTAAGCCATCAATTTTGTTCACATTCACTCTAGGAAGGTGTAGGTCATGATGAAATTGATGGGACTAAATATTTTAGAAATTGGAGGAAGTATCACCTTCGGTGTGCAAAGGTTTTTCATATTAGGTAATGTCTCCATGAATATTCATTTTGGTGAAGAGTTTGATTCAAGATGGCGTTCCATGTGGGAAGAGAGGTCCTTCATCATGTCTTATTTTAGGTTTTCCATTTTGGTTCCTATGGAGGAATGCATGTTGGAATTTATGGTGGTAATATTGGAATTGATTTTCCACACTTCCTTCTAGGTCATGGAGAAAACAAATGACAATGAATTGAGGCATGATTCAAGGTCTTGGATACGAGTGTGAGCCATGGTGAAAGGGGGGAACAAGAAAGGGGTGGGTGGATCCACATAGAAAAGGGGTTACAGGTGAAGGGTATCACGATTATCAATGTGAAAAGGGGACTCCAATGGGGTAGGTCCCAAATAAGGGGGTTGGGAGCCACAGAGAAAAAAAGGATGAAAAATTATAAGTATTGTTGTGATCAAGACGAAAAGAGGAATCCATTGGGATAGGTTTCAAATAAGGGTGCGGGAAGGCACCGTACTTTTTTTTAACTCCTACGGAGTTATACTCCGATCTGAACAATATTGCAATGTTGAAATGCCCAAATTCTTAGCAAGAAAAAAAGTGTATTAATTTCACAACCAGAATGTAGAAGGAAAGGTTGCACGACAATAGATGTTGTCTCTTATGCTTCCTTCCCAAAGGTTATGGTTTTCGGGGTTCCTATAGACAAGGGTTTTCCTTGTGCTATATCTCTTTGATATACATGTGGGGTCGAATAGTAGTACTCGACCCAATATCTTAGGGCACCAACTAAGGAGGCTAGATTGTACTTTTAGTCGTACTACCCGATTACTCAGGTACTAGAGAGTATCTTCTTGAGTTTTGTTGTCGGTGGCACTATAGCAGTTAGGCGATCGATCAATTGATCTATGGATTGTTTCAGGATACCCAGGCCAGTTTGTATACATTTTTTTTTCTGATGTGTTTCAAATCAAATGCGTACCAACAAGGGTTACAAGGGTTTCCAACAATGTGAGCTTAAAAACCTCTTGTAATTTTAAGATGTCGGAACACATCTCTACCATGAAAAAAATAACCCATAATTCCTACCAAGGAAAGTTCTCTTATACCATTTTTTAGGTACTAGAACTATTATAATAGTATAAAATAGAAATACTGTAAAGAATAACAATGAAACAACAAAATATAAGGAACCACAACACCAAAATAATACCTTTATTGATAGGAAACAATTTTCACTTGCCTCTTCGAGGGGGAAACCTCCAGTAGAGTAGTTCTCTATTACAATAATTCTCAAGAAAAATTCTTCGCATTCCCTCAACTCCTATTTATACTAAATCTATCTACCAAAAGAACAATCTAGAGGAACATATTTCTAGAATATGAAGCTTCTATTAGGTGTTATTGCATTTGACATATTCTTCCTTATTACTAGGCCTTATTAATATCATCCTTTATTACATGGAAAATATATTATTATACCTACATGAGGGGTTAGAGAGGTTAGGTCCCTAACATTTGATTCCATTCTTAATAAAAACATCCTATCAATTATCATAGGAACTTCAACGACAAGTCCATTGTTGTAAAAATATTACAAAACTTTCCTTCAAAAATAGTCTTTTAGTCTTTAGAATTTAGTTTCCCTATGCCAATAAATTTATTCTTTAAATTTGGAACAAACAAAGTATCAAGTAAATAATAATACTTCTATTCTTGAATTGTATGGAAAGGGTACATTTTCCCATTACTTCTACCTCATTATCATTGACAAAATTAACTTTCCCCTACTATCTAAATACCGTACAAAATCATGTTTGGCATCAAAATTGTTACATGTGAGAAACAAAGTTTGAGAGTTCTCACCTTCATATTTACTAAAATTTGCTTGAAAGGTGTCCATTTTCTTCTTGAAACAATAATTTTCAAGGTGACCATCTTTATTACAATAGATGTAATGAAAATAGACTCTCAGAGAGCTACTGCTTCTTCTTCTACCATAGCCTCCTCTTATTCTAGTTCCCCCATGACCTCTACCTCATGTATATGATGATGAAGAAGAAGTAGAAGCATCATTCATGGTAGTGGAATATTGTTTCTTCTTGTCGTCAACCTTCAAATTTATTTGGAAGGCTTGATCCATAGGTTCCTCACTCTTTTTTATCCTTCCTTCATCTACTTCAAGGCTTCCAGATAGATAAAAAACGATTATTTGTGATAAATCCATTGATTCTTCTATAGCAATAATGATGAGATCAATTATTTTAGGAAGACTTATTAACACCTTTTCAAAAATCCTTCTATCTTGAAGAGATTCATCATGGGCATGAATAGAATTCACAATATTTTGTACTCTATTAATAAAAGATTCAACACTTTAATTTTGTTTCATAGTAAGAGATTAAAAATATCTTCTTTATCCAGGTGGATATCGGTGGCCACCGACCTATTCCAAATGGATCAAAATAGTTTCTTGACAACTTATTGTTTTAGCAGTTTTTTGATTCCTAAACTTTCGAGGCCATTTTGAGGGCCTAGAAAACAAAAATCACGATCAAGCACCTAAATGATAGCCAATGGATTTGATTGATCCCCAAAAATGAATCTCCTCATCGATACCTTTACAATGATCTATCGTGTGCCCCAAATGGAGATCGTATTCCAAAGTTACGCCCACAGGAAGTTGATACACCAAACTACCCAAAACAAGGTCCACAAAACTGTTGGCTTTTCATCTTCTGGGGTTAGGGTTTGGATTTTCTTTATGTTAAAAATACCTTTGGAACCTCACTGTAACAATCATCTTCTGGAAAATGCGAGTATCCATCACATATCTTCTCAGAGACAAGCTGTCACCATTCTAGCGAGTCTTTCACTTTGTATTTCTATAGTTTTGTACATTTCTCTCATTAATAGAAATTGTGTATTATTGTATCTCTGTGTTTATGGTTATATTGATGATATATCTCTGCTATATTATTGGATATCTAATATATCTCTTTTCATTTATTTATTATATCTCCACTCTCATTTCATGCCAAAAATAATATGGATCACTTATATGTTGTTAAGCCCTAATATTGGCTCATTACCCCTTAATTGGGGCATATTATATTAGTAATGTTATTTTATTTATGTCGGATTTACGCCATTAGTTGTAATTATACCTCCTAGTATCCTATATATACCAAGGAGACATTTTCATTTTGAATCATCTTGTACTTGAACATTTAAGTGGGGTAAAAGGAGGTTGCCCCCTCAAAGAGGCTTATTATCTGAAATTATCTCTTTTTCAAGGCATTGAGTACTTTTTCTGATGTTTTTCTATGCTATATTGATATTTGGTTCTTAATATATGGTATCAGAGCTCAAGGTCTTGGGGTTTCGCTGCTACATCTGAGACACCTTGGAATTTTCACTTTAACGTTTTTTCTACAACGTTTCAGAAGGAACAACTTGGAGGATATTTAGTAGATGGAGAAAGGTACGTTGCTTTCAAAATTAATCTCCTGAGGCCTTATACTTTTGGAGATATATCTTGTACAATATAGGGTTCTGGAATCATCCTGAACTGAGTCATTGTGGAATTTTCGCTATAAAACATTTTCTGTAATGTTTCAAACCCTAAACTCTATAGGCTATTTAAAGAAATTAGTAAGGTATCTGTGGTAAAAATTCCAGCTTCTGTTTCATCTTAAATTTGTAGATACACCCTGTGTAAGATAGGGTATCTGACTAGTCCTATTGACTAGTCTCAAGAAGGTGTTCCAGGTAAAACAATCATAAATTCTTCCTAGAGTATCTGAATTGAGTGGGATTGGTTTCATTGGATCGTGGGTAGTCTATAGTATTTATGGTGTGAGTTTCAGAATTTAATATCAATTATTTTGTGCGGGGCATGCTATACAAGTGAGATCTCCTAGAAAGGAAAAAATCGGCAAGTTGTGGGGAAATTACTGTAAATTCCGCTTGGCACATCCAATTTTGATCAGACATGTGGCATTGCAGAGAAGAAATATCATAGAACTACATAAAAGAAAGTTTCATACCCAGAAGGGCCGAAACTTGGGAGATACAACAGAAGAAAGACTGTCTAGCAGAACCACCTCAAAATCAAGGTTGAAAAGTGATACTTGGCCAACATGCCACCCAAAAAGGGAACTTCTACACCAAATAAGACTCCAGACTATCCTACTTGGACTCTTGATGAAGGTGAAGAAATGCATAGGGACATAAATGATTTACAAAAGAAGATAGTAACAAATGATGAACTACAAGAGATGATCGAGGGTTTAAAAGGGGAGAGGGTGAAATCATGAAGGTGGGTTACACTTTTGCTTGTTTTATGACAAAAAAAATTGTATTTTCACAAGTTATTCAACTTCCGACATATAAAAGTATTTTTTTTATTTAGAATTTCACTTTACAGTAAAAACAAAACTTGTGA
>ML782004.1:62414-73040 GCA_009831015.1 Picea engelmannii | reverse complement strand
GGGAGTGACAAATCTAGCATACGCATTTATTGACTTGGTTGCCTCATATCTAAGTTCGGGAAGAAAAACCTAGAGGTTTGGTCTGCAAATTGATAAGAACATCCATTTTGTGAATTCCTCTCTATATCTCTTTTTTTTACATTATTTTTCTATAGGCTACACAATTTAGTTGTTGAAGAAACTATAGACATAGATAGAGTTGACTATGCATATTCCAAATATATAGTTTTTTTTTTAAATTACTATGTTTTACTATTTTTAATCTATTTTTGTCTTTACATATATCAAAATCATAGAATACATGCCTGTCTTATTTATATTATAACTTATTTTTGGCTTAACCATTTCTAAAATGAGTTATATGCTGAACCAAAGGAGATTGATATCTACGATCTAAAAAAAAGCTATTTTTATCCTGTTAAGATCCTCTTAGCCTACACGAATAAAAAACATTGTAATTTCAAGGATATATTGACTTTCATAATTTAAAACAAAAATACAAAATTAATATTATAAATTTCCAAAAAATACACCACACTAGAACGATGAGTTTTCTACAATTATACAAGTTTTTGGAATGAAATTTCATCATTAAGGTACTCAACACCTGCACGAACTAAAACACATACCTTATATTTTGATGGAAAAATAACATGCCACTTTTAGAAAAAAATCAAATTTCACATAGTTATTCACAAATTCTATGAATAAAAGTCATATATTCGAGAAGGTAATTCAATTTCCTACATTCCTCTAAGTTAACATTTTTTTTTATCATGTTGGCATTACCACTAATGTTTCATGAGAGACCATCATTAGCTTGCACATACCCATAAGGTTTCTTTACTTGTATATGGGGAATCTGGTATCTATTGCATCATGATCACTCATTGCTTTGGATCCCAAACCCTATCACTGTAAGTTTTCTTTAAAAATATGCTTTCGTGATTCTCGGTGTACACTATACATGAATAGCGCAATGGTGCATATTTTCATGTCAATAATATCGGTGTTCCTAAGTCGACCATGTGCACAAATTCTCATTGTTTTTTATTTAATAAGAACACAATTCATCGCGATGTTCCACAATAATAAAGTGCATTGGTGCTCTCTCAATACGAAAGTGCATCGACGCTCCCCCAACAACAAAGCACACTGGTGGTCCCCTAATAACAAAGTGCATCAGTGCTCCCACAGTAAGAAAGTGCATCGGTGCATCACCAATAGAAAAGCGCATAGGTGCGTACACAATAACAAAGTGCACTAGTGCTCATGTTCTTGTCAACAACACCATAGAGTTTAAAATAAAAATAACTTTGTTCACATGTTCAGAAGTGCACAATAAACAATAATGAGGCACCAATGATCCTATTAATTAATAGAGCACCATTGCTGATATTAATTTATAGAGCATTGATGCTTCTATTGATCTTATTTTGTAAAAAAAATTCATGGTTTTTATACGTGATTATTTCTATCTTTTTTTTATAGATTATGAATGATAGAAGTTCAAGGAAAACAACTTATTGTAGCAAACATGAAGGTAAATTGTCCCAACAAGATAACAAGGCAAGTTCTTTATGTTGTATTAAAAATTTATATCCTTGAATTTTTTGTAGGTTTAAATTAATTATGTGTGTTGGTTAAGGCATGTCATGGAAATTCCAAGGGACAAATGAGGAAAAAACCAATACACGTTGGTGGGGATGTCCAAAAAAGTGTACAAGGAGATGGTGAAATAAATGAACATAATTACATTGTAGGAGGAGCCATCATAATAATTACAATGTGCATAAGAGGTATTCAATCATTCATTTATTCTTTTATGTAGATCGAATTAAATTATCGCATGAAATACTAATTTTTAATTATTTTGTTATAGAAAAAAAAAATGAAAGTCATTCAACACATAAGATTGGACCATGAGGAATAAAAGGGTTGGTCACAAGTTTTATGGGTACTCACTTTTTAAATCTTACTTAAAATTTCATCTTTGTTATGATATTTATATTTAAATAAGTAACTTACACTCATCTATGGATGTCTTCTAGGTGCTAACATACAAAGAAGTGTCAACTGAATAATTGATAAACATTGGGTTAGGTATGGGTTGTGAGTATATGTTGAAGTATTAAGATTTAATTGAACAATTTCTAAATAGATATGTTTTTTAACTTCCCTTGTTTTATAATTAATGGAATAAAAATAAACCTTTATATTAATTATATGGACTATGCTTTGTCATTGTGTATTAAACATGAATGAAACAAAGTATATAGTGCATCCAACATAATATATTTTGAGTGACAACATGAAGCATGGCTTCAAAAAAATGTGCATTGTTTATAAAACAATCACTGCTATAGTACACTTTTTTATTTATGTAATAATGTATATTCTACTATATGTATAAATGTAAAAATACTTATTACACTTTATTTCTATGTTTGTAGATGGGGCATGAAGAAGAGGAAAAATAAAACAAGCTAATCAAGAAAACATTAGGTTAAATAACCAAAGTACAATATCGTGTAACTCAAGCAATGATATCACTTTAATAGATGTCGAATGACAATCAATATAATTGAATGTTAGTGGAAGTTGTATGTTTTGGAATATTTGTCTGTGAAAATCAACTCCACATATTGTCTCAATTGCATGAGAACATGTTACCGATGAGTGTAACAATTACATATTGGTTGCATTTTGATTATTTTGGACCTTTAGTTTGTCTTATTTTGTATAATGATAGATCAATTGCTCATATATAATAAAATGGGTTTTGCTTTGATGATTAATTAATATATGGATGATTTACATTGTTACAAATAATAGAGATGTAATACATTGGATAACACATTAATGCAATCATTATATAAAAATGCAATAACAAAAATATGAAAATCAATATTATTATAACAAATATTTGATTTTAAGATGATAAATCAAAAATTTGTAAATACAAATAATTAATCAAAATATATACATATTGTTGCACTGCATTCTTTTGAACTCTTTGAATGGTGCATTTTTATGAGTTATAAGCATTGGTGTTAAAAATTGTGAGAAAACAAAGCTCCTTTAACTGACATAATCAGTTATGTGTGCCCATCGATGATTCCATTTATGTACGCTCATTGGTGCTTTTAGTTTATGTGTGGGCACGGATTCTTCTTATTTATGTGGTCGCACTGGTGCATTTATATGTGTGCACCAGTACTTCTCATTTATTTGCATTTGAATTTTGGACCATCTTCTTCTCCAAATAAAAATTTGTAATCGCTATAAAATTATGTAGATAAAAAGAAATGCAACGCCATGTGACAGTATTAGTTGTAGATTAAAGACAATATATAGATTAAAGACAATTAAAGAAATAGCAATTATGTAGAATGTTTGCTTCATGCTGAAACATCAACAGAATTAAATTAGCCTCAGAGAATCACCAGGGAGAATGTTTGCTTCATGTTGAAACATCAACAGAATTAAATTAGACTCAGAGAATCACCACAGGTTCAGTACATAAGTGACAAAGAATAATCGAATAATCGAGAGATAATCACCCCACATATGGAATTCGCCGCAGAGAATCACCACATGTTCAATAAAAATTACAGCAGAGAATCACCACAAGTTCAATATGGAATCGCCCCAGAGAATCCGGTCTTCATTCAACGCAGGTTCAGTACATAAGTCACGATGGGTAATCGGCAGATAATCACCGCACATATGGAATTCGCCGCAGAGAATCAGCACGGGTTAAGAGATTACTATGTCAAATAAAAACCTTTGTAAAATGTGATATAAGAGTATTTTTCGGAGAAATAAAGATACGAAGATGTTGCTCAACGCAGTCTATTTGTCATCTCATTTTTACCCTGTGCTTTCTGCAGCTTATCAGATATACATGTCTAAGATAATGATATATCTTTACCGATCTCATAATCAAAATTCACTGACGTAATGGCTCCCTCTCTGTTTTGGTTTAAATTCAATGATATATCTGAATTTCGTCCCAAAATTTAGGTAATGGCTCCACTTAAAACGTACAAATATTATCTGTTACTCTGTTCTAATACGATAATCCACTTGAAGAGTTTCCTGAACGTAGAAATCAATGAAATGATTGCAATCCCAAAAGTAAAACTTCATTGGTAAGGGAGTGAAAGATTCATGGTCGAAAATGATTATGTTTATGCATGGATGGATGTACAAGTACGAGACACAAATAGATAGCAGAAGAAGGCAGCCAAGCCGGAGACTTTTATTTATTTATGTTTGCAAGATATCAAACAATGAAGGCAATGAAAAGCTATGGAAATCATTAGAGTCATCTGTGGAACGAAGCAATTCTTCCAAGTAATCGCTCCCAAGGTCCTGCAACTCCACAACCACAGAGTCTAAGGCTAAGCATATATTATTATTATTATTACTATGGCTCATCGACATATCATCAGTCAGGGCGCAGCCAGCATTGCGTAATTGCAGCTTCTTGGGTGCTGGGGTTTCCAGTATCTGTTCACTATTACTTTCTCTCATTCTTTTCCGCCGCATGGCAGTCACTCCATCATCGTCTTCCGCAATACATATGTTCAAATCCACTCCTAAAGAGTCGCCGTCTGGCACCTCCATTTTCTTTCTTAGCTGGATATGATCATGAGAGACTCTAACGCGCTGCTGCTGAGAGGATATAAGTTTAGAGGAACATCCGTAACTAGTGTCCGCCAAAGCCTTCTTCACGCTCTCTATGGGAAAATTTAAAGTAGCCCGAGTTCCACGAATGAGAAGAGCAGCTTTATCATAAGCCATGGCGGCCTCCTCGGCTGTGTTGAAAGTCCCCAGCCACACTCGAGCACCTTGCCTTGTTGAATCCCTAATTTCCGCTGCAAATTTCCCCCATGGGCGTCTGCGGACCCCTCTGTACCGCTTTGTACTCGACTTTTCTGCACCTTCACCTCGTGCCCAGGTCGTTTTAGTTTTGCAGGTTCCCGGCGTGTAGACAGTGGATCCAGTCGCTCGAGGGATCGCCATCTCATGCTGTTCATGAGATGCAGAGCATCCAAGCTTGGCGGCCTCGTTGAGAAGTTGGAAGAGTATCATGTCCTCTGAATCGTTCTCCTTCAAAGGCAGCACGGATATTTCAGGATATTGTTGATCTCCGGCATTGCAGCAACTTCCTTTCACATGATTACTGCAAGCAGCTGGTTGCAGCTCATGTACTGGATGATCAGTCCGTGCCGCAATGAAATGAGCCCATACATCTTCTAAAAGCCCTTCTGCGGATACCGCTACACCGTGATGATGCTGATGAATCTCCTCTGCAGCATGAGGAAAAGCTGTTTCCAACGCCATAAGTTACAACTAATAAAAGATCTCTAGACTGTGTTTGTAATTGAATTTTGGGGCGATCAGGAGCTTAACACTGGAAATCCCACATGACATGATCGAGAAAACTAAGAGGCATGAAAGTAGAGGGAGATTCCTCGTTGCTTGAGCCAATGGAATTACCTGAAGCAATTGCAGTTGAAGGCTTTATTTTCAGCGATTGTGTCAACGAGGATTGGCTAAATACTTGGGAAAGCGGGGAGTGGGCGCGCGGAAAACCCGATGAAAGCCAGGGTGTTGCTTTCACTTCACTCGTTCTTTGCCGCAAGCGTTTTAATAGAAATGCAATGAAATGAAGATATGGGCGAATCTGTGTTAGTGAAAGGAACCTAGTCCCGTATCACAAGCATGTGCATCCACTTTCCACACGATGAGACCGTATACGTATTATATATATTATATAAAATTAAAATACATCAAAACAATACATTCCGTAAAAGTAATTCAGGCACTCTTGGTTCTTGAATATGACATAACCTGTTGCTGGTAGGTAAAATAGTATTCAGTTTTGTCTGGACCGTGAGTTCTCAGCTTTAAAAACTCAAGGGATTGAAGTGATTTGACAGTCGATGAAGTCTCTTCGGATGTGGTTCACCGCAATAGTCTTTGGGTTTTAGTAGGCAGCGTTTTGCTGAAAGAATTCATGTACTACAAAGGAGGGGAAAAGGATTATCATGGGGCTTGCATAGTTAGGAAAGTGATAAACAACTTTTGAGAGATAATGTTATTTATTATTTTAATTTTTGAATTTTTGTTAATGGTAAAATAAAAAAAAAAGAAAAAGTTGATCATTTAAAAAAAATAATAATTTATGTTATTAATATGTATAATGAAATTAACATCAATTTATAAAATAAATTATATGATGAATTGTTTTAATTTTTTTTTTTTAATTGATAGAGGGAAAGTGTGCTTTGAAATTGCATCATCATGTAGAGGAAAAAATAAAATTTAATCTTTGTACTAATTAATTTGTGATTTTGAATTGGTAGATTTTCTCTTAGTTTGGGTTGGATTAATTTATTTCTTTACATTTAAAGAAATTAAAAAAAAACAAAAGCTAACTCTAATTATTTAAAAGTAGTATTAAATCATACTCCAAGTTAAAGAAAAGTAGTGACCTAAAACGATGTTAAATCATACTTCAAAATTCTATAAATAAAAATATAATACTACTTCATTAATAATTAATTTAGGTTCAAATTCTAAAAATATTTAAACTTTCAATTATAAATTAAAAAAAAAATTATATGTAATATTAGTTATATTTAAAAAAAACTTATTATCACTCTTATAACAATTACTAATTATTATTTTAATTCAACATTACATCATTCTAGGATAAACATTATTACATCATTCTAGTATAAACATTATTAGATACAAAGAATTCAAATAAGAAATTGTATATATTTAACTATGAAAATAAATAAAGAAATACTTTTGATTTAAGAGTAATTGTTTCTCCACCTCACCCCCTCCTCATGCCTATTAAACACCCTCCCATATCTAGAGGTCATCCCTTCACTCCTCTGATGGGTTCCGCTCACAACATGCATGGCTATTGCACGTCGCTCCAGTCTACACGCTTGCGAAGGTTGGTAACATTAATGGTGCAAAATTTGACCCCCTCTCCTCTTGGTTCTTATCACTCTGCCAACCATGACCTCTCCTTTCATTCTTCCCTTGCCTCCTCCACAAGCTGACCCTCTGCTCTCCACAGGTGGTATCCCTCTGCTCTTTGCATTAGGTGGTGGAACTCCCCCCTCACAACACCCAGGAAGCACAGTTCCTCTCTCAAGCCTCATTGTAGGCGTGCCACCCCCACCTTAGAGCGAAGTGGTCGCAGTGGGTGAGCCTCCACAGTTCCTCCCTTGCCCCTCCTAGCCAACTAGGATGACTATGACCGCTCGGTCCCAAATTCAATGTGGCAGCTTCTAAACGATTGGGAAGAGGAGTTTTCAAGCTCCCTCCCAGCATCATGTCACACCTCTAGACACTATCATAGTTATTGGGTGGTAAAAAACCTTCTCTCCCACGCCCTCCTCATCCTCCCGAGCATCTATGTTCAGATCCCTCCCATCTCGCCTCTCTCACCCCATTCCCCCACTGCTCGACATCCTCCTTCTACTCCTCCCTCACACGACACTCGTCCTCTTCCTTCTGCGGCCCACCCTAGCACCTCGATGCCTCAGGAGACTGCCAACAATTCAATCGTTGTGACTGCTCTAGGAAAGAGCATTACGTTGATGGCTCGCTTCATCAAGAGCACAGGCCTCCCGATGAAGGATCCAAGTTTGGACAACTCCAACTCACCCAGTGGCAACGACAACGATTTCGGTGGCTTCCCCGTGGTAGAATAAATTTCTCTGGATGGCCCTCCCATCGTGACCGAGAAGCAATCTTTATGATTAGACTTTTGTTATTTTTTCTGTCTTTTTATCTAGAACTTTCAAATTTTTTTATGATCTTATGTTAGCAAGCAAACAATCAATTAGCTCTAATCTTTTTGTAAGCCTGGTTTCCCACCAAAGAACAAGAAGGATGATCAAGTCTCGTCCCCGTTTGGATTTCCATTAAAGACATGCCTAAGTTTTTAATTTTAATAGATTAGTTCTAGAATTTACAAAAAAAAAAAAAAAACTATTTATATTTAATAAATATTTAAAATTAAATTATTGTAGAAAACATCCAATTATTTATTGAATATTTAATTTTAAAAAACTAATATAGAATTGAAGAGTTATTATTCATGTTAAAATAAATGTTTAAAATGTAATCATAGGATTGGTTGAGTATAAAGGAGACCTGTAATTATTTCCATTATATATATATATATATATATATATATATATATATATATATATATATATATATATATATATATATATATATATATATATATATATATCCACTTTCTAGTAAAATGTTTTTATATCAATTTGTTTTATATATATAATATCTTAATTCCCTATTTATCATGGACATTATCATGGACAATGAATGAAGTGTTTTCGAGTGAAAACTTTTTTTAAATTGAAAAAAATTATATATCAAGAAATTTGATCCTTTCAAACTCATGTTAAATTCATACTTAAAATCGATTTAAAACAACAATAAATTTCTAAATATTTTATTTAAGATTAACATTGAAATATTATTTTCTTATTAATATTATATTTTATTTTAAAATATCATCTATTATCTCCCTATTATAAATGTTAAAAATAAAAAACACATCTCTATATTAAAATTACAATTAATTCAATATTTTTATCTCAAAATATATAGTAATCATTAAAAAAAAACCATTTATAAATATAATAAGTTTTTCAAAAATTTTAAATTTGAAAATGAAAAATTATAAAATTATTTGAAATATAAATTATAAAATATTTTTTATTATATATTTATATTTCAAAATTTTAAATAAAATTCGTAAGTCCACCTCAAACTTATACTACTTGATTTCCCTATTTTATTAATTTTCTATAATCATATTATTATAATTACAATATAAAGACTCGAATCATGTATACTCACTATCTAATTTTTATCCTCAAGGTAGTTTTCCTACTAAAACCTCTTCTAGGTGCAATGTTTTTGGATGATGTGACAATATTTGCTTTCTGAATTGTCTTTGACTTTGTGATATTTATTAATTTAATTATGTAAGTTATTTTTACATTATATTATTATTATTTTCAAATTTTATTTTTTATTTATTTTCATATTTTCTAATCATTTGTTTCGTTTTAAATATAATTTTTTTTATTTAATTAAAAATTTTAAAAATTATATTTAAGTAAAACACTATATATTTAATCTTCTAAAGACTATATTAAAATATTGTTAAATGTGTATCAATTAAAAAAACAATAATTTTATTAATTCTAAAAATAATTATTAAATAAATAAATTCTAAAATCACAAAATTTAAAAAATTTAAATAATTAATGAGAAAATATTCTTAAATAATATATTAACTAAATATATGCCATTACAATAATTATTAAAAGAAAAATATTAACACAATTTTAATCTTGTAACGAAAGCTTTCAACTAATAAAAATAATAGAAACAAACACTTAACATCATAATTATTACAACATGAAATATATCAATTATTATTTTATATATTAAAATAAAATAAAAAATTAAATATATTAAAATAGTAAATAAACTAAATATATTAAATAATAGTGTTATTTTTCAACCAATTTTTTTTTATATTTTTTAATTTTCATATTTATTTAATAAGTTCCCTTAAAAATAATTTAAAGAGTTTCTTTTAAAACTATTATGTTAATCAATAATTTTATAAAATCAATTTATTTTTATTTTATTTAATAAATTTATTAAAATTTTAAACCTATTTTTTTATTTATAATTATAATTTTAAAATGTCTTTAATTAACATAATAAAAAATAAATTATAATTACTTTCTTCAATAAATTTATCTATTTTAACTAACACCATCATTATCATATGTTCAATCATCATGATTATCATATGTTCAATGTATATTGAGCAATTTTAAAATAATATTCAAATCTATTGATTTTAAATATTGTTTAATTAACAATACTTCATGTTTAAGAATTTTTAAAAGACATGAGTATACCATTTAGATGGCTTGTTTTAATTTTTGGACCATGAGCGTAACAAAAGAGCCTTGAACCTCATAATTTTTTATATAAAATAACAACAAGAGGAGGATACTCTAGCAATAGTAAAAGAAGAATTAAAAAATAAATCACAAATTGATACAACTTACCTCATAGAAGCAAAGAGGTTAGGAAAAATAATTGATCACAAAGATAGGTTGATCCGTGTCAAAGTAAGTTGTAATGACCATAAATATAGCATACTTAGTAAATCTTCGAGCTTAAAAGGGTCAGGAATATTTATAAATGAAGACCTCATTCCGGAAGACCAAGCTGAATTAAGGAAGGAAGTTCAAAAGGTAAAAGAAGTCATGAAAGAAAGAAAATGGGCAATAATTAGAAATCAAAAAGCTGTTGTTAGCGATAGAGACCAGAAGGATAATAATAAATAGGAATTTGGGACACTTGGGATCCTTTTTTGGAATTGTTTTGGCTTTCCATGGCGCAAAGGTCCTATGATAAGTTGGATCCCAAGTGATATTGATATTATCTGTCTAGCTGAAACTTGGGAGCATGAGGAGTCTAAGGTCCCTAACATGGAAGGATTTGTCTTGTGGTCGGCATGGAACAAAA
>ML782004.1:42554-53510 GCA_009831015.1 Picea engelmannii | reverse complement strand
TTCACTTTGAAATAATAACTCCAATATTCACTTTGATAAACTTCACTTTTAATAAGAATAATAAAAAAGTGAATAACCATCCACTTAAAAACAAAAAGTCACGTATGTGCCTTTGCTACCTCCACGATTTCTCATGCATGTATTTTTAAATCATAACATGCATTTAATAATAAAAAAAACGTATCCATGCAATCCACTTAATATCCACTTAATAAATAAAAAAACTCTTACGCTCTTCCACTTAATTCTTCTCCACGCATGCATCCACGCATATAACCTTACGCTCTTCAAATTAAATTTCAATATAACCTTGCGTAGACACAGGAATGTCCGCACCTCACGTTATGGCAGACTGCGGGACTTGCACCTCACGATCTAGCAGCCTGCGGGAATCTTACCTCACGTCCGCACCTCACGTTGTATTGGATTGCGGCGAGTTCGCACCTCTCGAGTGGCCCGACTGCGGGAAATTTTCGTTTGTCCGCACCTCACGTAGTATGCGGCCTGCGGAAATTTTTCTCTTTTCTTTGCGTGGAAGGGCTGAGTAGTATGTCCCCGCACCCTACCAGAGGAGAGACCTGCGAACCTCTCCAATTTCCGCACCTTCTCCTCGCGGCTCCGCACCTTCTCCTCGTGGCTCTGATACCAAGATAAAATATGCGAGGCAAACAATACGGTGAGGCTACGCTCACTTCATGATGTTAAACGAAGACGGATTACATCCTTATATAGGAAAAGACTCTCCAAAGTCGGCTACATGCAAACCAAAAGACAACCAGAGAACTGACTCTTAACTAAGCTAACTGGCGCTTACAACACGCGCTTATTACTGAAGCTAATCAACTAGTTAACATCTCCATTATTTCCAAGTATCTACAAACAATGAAATGTCAGCTTTGGCTGTATATCAAGTATGGGATATTATCAAATGAAAGGAGATTATATATCTCCTATTTTTATTTTTATATGTGAGGTTTGAGTCATTATTTAACGAATACAAAACTTGATTTCCTTGCATTCTATAGAATTCTCAAAACAGAAGGGCTTGTATGGAGTTTTATCGGGTTCTTACAACACTCAATATCCACGTGGATCGAATGGCAAATATAGGAGCTCGAATGAACGAATCAAATATGGGTCTACAATATTGTCATTCCCCGTACTCTCCATTCATGTGTACTAGGAAAAGTAATTAAACGAGCAACAACCGGAAGAATAATAGACTATTAATGAATTAATAAAGTAAAAAATATTTTTATATTAATTGATCAAAAGTGAATTAATGTATTAATTAATTAATATATTAAAATAATATTTTAATTAAAATATTAAAATATTAATATATATTGTAATGTATTGATTAATTAATATTATTAATATAATACATTAATATATTATTAAAGTAAAAATAAATTAATGGAACATTAATACATGAAAACTATTAAAATATTAAAAAAGAAAAATAAGTTGTTTAGAAATATAAATTAATAATATGTTAATAAAGTAAAAATATATTAATAATACATTTTTACTTAAATACATTAAATTATTACATTAATAAATTAATAGTCGATTGTTAAAGTAATGATACATTAATAATGTATTAATACATAAGACATATTGATACATTATAATAATGTATTAATTTATTATTATAATGTAAATAAAGACACAATAATTAATATTTTTATACATTATCTCTCTTTCCAACCAAATAGAAACTTTTGAACTTTTAAATGACCATGAGCCCGAGATCATAAACATTTAAACCTAACTCTAAACTTTTTCATGCACAGGAGCGTTATTGAAGAGAATTCTCATAATCAAGGGAATTTGAGCTTTGAGAAAAGTAAAGTTGACATTTTCTTAGAGGATTTAAATAGTAAATTAAATCTCCTAACTTATAAGGACAGCATTGAATAACTCTATTATAATTTTACAACTATCCTTTCCACTTCTATTAACAAGTTCTCTTTAGAGGTGTCTTATAAAAAGAATAATAGAACAACCAACTCTTGGTATGATAAAGAGTGTAAAATTGCTAGGAAAGTCATTAGGGATGCTTCTAATGAGTCCTTAAAACTCGATAAGATCAATACGCACAAAGCCTTAATTAAAAGGGAAAAAATGTACTATATCAATGAAAGGCAAGAGAAACTTTCAGAACTATATAAACTAGATCCTAAGAAGTTCTGGAGCCAAATTCTAAATCACAAATACTAAAGAAAATAATAGGATTCCCTTAAGGGACTAGAATTCCTACCTTAAAAGTCTTTACGAGTTCCCTAATGCCATGGACATCATTCCTATTGTCCCTACAAAGGAAGACATTTTTTCTTTAAATGACATAGAGTTCGGGGTTAAGCGGCTTGCAAATGGAAAATCTAAGGTCATTGAAGGCTACCACGATGAAATTTTTAAAATCGGAGGGCCTATCCTTATCCCTCACATACACAAGTTTTTCAATTTAACATTCAAGTAGAGCTTCCCTAAACCCTAGATGCAAAGCCTCATTGTTCCTATTTTTTTAAATGGGGATAGAAACATTCCCTCTAATTATAGGACCATTATGATTAGCCCAATTTTAGCCACGCTTTATGGAATTATTTTGGAAGATTAGCCTTTGGCTAGAAAGTCACGGTAAAAGAGCTAAACATCAGGCCGGGTTTAGGAGATATCATTCAACTGCAGACCATCTTGTTACCTTTAGGATCATTGCAGAGGAGTTCTGCAATACTAAAACCATTTTTTGTTGTTGTTTTGTTGACTTTAGAAAATCTTTTGAGATGGTTCCTAGGAGAAACCTTTGGAATAGGTTGGAAGAGATAAAAGTGTCTCTCGAGTTGAGGACTGTTGCAATAAGGATGTATGAGAACATTACTGCTAAGTTTAAAAACACTGAGGATTGGTCAAAAGAGATTAACTACAACATTGGAGTCAAATAAGGTTGTCCCTTGTCCCCTACCCTTTTTGGCATATACATTAACAAGTTAGAAGATTGCTTGGAAAAAGAAGGTTGTGTCGGCTCTACTCTCACTAGTATAGTCATCAATCTTCTTCTTTATGCTGATGATATCGTTCTTATGGCAAGGAGTCATCGTGATCTTGAAAACCAACTAAGAATCCTCAAGGATTTTTGCTCCAATATGGGTATGATTGTTAATATTGATAAGACTAAGGCCATGATTATTAAATTCAATAAGATCAATTATGATACCTTCGTATATGAAAAAAACAACTTGGAGGAAGTGACTTCATACAAATATATTGGAATTGATAATCACCACAAGCTCAAATGGAATTATAATATTGCGAAAAGGATTATTGGGGGATGGAAAACTTATTATGGGATTGAAAACAATTGTACATCAACTGATCTTTGGAGTTGGGATAAAAAGAAACTCATCTTTGAGACTCGTGTTACACCTGTTATATTCTTTATGGATGTGAAGTATGGGGCTGTAGTATCTCTCGTGAATCCTGGAGAAACACACAAAGTAAAAATGAATTTTATAACCTATAATCTCAAAATTAAAGGAATTACTCCCTATCCCATCCTCCTCTTAGAAACAAGCCTCTCCCTCATTGAGAGCATGGCTATGACTAGATACCTAATGTATAAGAACTGTCAGCGTTTCATGGAAACCTTCATAGGAAATCTAGCTAAAGCAAGTACAAACAAAGCTTATCAAGAAAGAAAGAGAGATTCAATATGGAAGAATGAGAAAATATATTCACACTAGTCTAATGAGATGATGATTGATACATAGATCATGATCAATATGATACAAAATGAGTGGAATACACTCATATATAGGGAAAAACATTCCATAATTAAGAAAAAAAATCAACCAGTTAGCTTTCCTTAGGAATGCATGCATGCATAATAGTGATGGTAAAAATAGAAAGTATAAAATAGAACTATTCAATTAACTCCCACTAAACTAGTGTGTCGAAAATAGAAATTTCTCCAACACCCCCCCTGAACATCACTATGGAGTAAAAACTGAGTCTCAGCTACTAGGCCATTTTAGGTATTCATGTACAATGCAACTAATGAACATTGAAAAAACGAGGAAAGAGGGAAAACCATGTGGAAACAAAACCCCCCCTCAAAAGATAATGTATCAAAAGAAGAAAATGACAATTGCTAGGCAACTGTGTTCTTCATTGCAAGACAATCCCGCAAAGTATGAAACTTTTTCTCACTGAAAAGCTTCGTGAATATGTAGAAATATTTATGGATCTGATGAAGTCCTTTGGAAACCTGTCAGGCCTTGTATCTCTTGATCCTATGGACCCATTTGCACCTGAAAATATTCCTTTCTGGTGGAAGTGGAACCAGATTCCAATTATGTTTATGTAGGAGTGAGTCATGCTCTTCCTGCATGGCTTCTTTCCATAATGGATTTCCCACAACCTTATTGTAAGTATGTGGATCAGTAGATTGAACCATATAACAATGCATGGACATCGCAGGTTCTGAAACTGAAAGTACATGAGAAGGCTCCTCATGATGAGATTGAGTCCTCCTCAAATCCAATGGATTCCCTGCAAGGTTGTCTGCTTTCTGAAGTGTGGTATGTGCCTTCTTGGGCATCTAATGAAGCTTCAGTGTTGTCTTCTTATATGGTTGTACTACCTGCTTATTTTCATGTACAGAATCTGAGTGTATGGAATCATATTTGATGTCTGAAATTGATGGAAGAAAAAGAGTATATAGATGTTGCACTGGAGGTGCATGCAAAGTACTCTCCTTATGTGTAAGTAGAATAGAGGAGTCATCGTCAGAAAGCTTAGTGAATTTATACAACCTTGACTTGTGATCCACCTCACCAATTGCAATGATGGAATTGTCATGCATGTCAATTACTAAAACTAAATCTGATGTAAATTCAACCTTTTTACCTTTCTGAGTAATTTGATAAACTAAGAAAAGATCCATAGAAATCTTTGGAACATGTAGAACATTCTCAAAACTGCCATTGTGGAGTTCCACTCTCACTTCTCCTGCTACTGCTACTATAGTATCATCCCCCATGAGAATAGGGGGTCTTGAGCATGGACTCAAAGAAGAGAAAACTTCCTCTTTCATTTCCATATGATGGGATGCAACAGAATCTATAATCCATGAATCAGATGTGGAATTAATTGAAACCAGAGCATGATGATTACTTTTCTTAGGAGTAGGATATTCTTCCTTCTGCTTCTTGACTCCCTCTGGAATGAAGTTTCCAAGGTTGTTTTGCTGAAGTGCATGTGCCATAAGATCGATCTGTTTCTTCATGCATGCAGATTCTTCATGATTCGGTTTATTGCAGTAAGTTCACTGCTTTCCCTTCTTCTTCTTCTTGGAATCTGAAGAGCCTTTGAAACCTGAAGAATCATTAAAGGGTTTGGAATATCCCTCCTTCTCATTCTGTTTGTATGACCCTTTTCCATTATGCATGGTGAGTTCATGTGATTTGGGATCTTTCATGAGGCCCATGTGTATGAGTTTTGTCTTCTCTTGTGTAAGAGACTCAATGAACTTAGCCAACGTAGGAATTTTCTAATTTGTTCCAAAAAGACATCTGCCAGAATGGAAATTGGAGACATATACAATGTATTTTGGTCCTAACTTGGCCAATATTTTTAGAATAAGTTGTTTCTCTTGTGTCGAATTGTCAATACCACATTCACCCAAGCTCAAAATCAAAGATTTAAATTTAGTAAATAAATCATGTATATTATTAAAACTTTTAGGGTCTAAGGTATTCAACTCTACCTCAAGCATATGACCTTGCATCTCATCCTGCTTTTCAAAGAGTCCTTCTAAGGTGGTCCAGATTTTGTTTGGAGTCTTGCATGCGGAAACATGAAACCATAGATTAGTGGAGATTGAATCAAGAAGTAGTCATGTGGCCTCATCCTTACGGTTCCCCCATCTTATCTTCTCAATCGCTAATGTAGGTTCTGTTTTTGTCGCCGTCGTCAAATTATACAGTCCTTTTCTTTCTGAGTTGGAATTCTTCCTTGGGCTTCCAATCAAAATAATTGTATGGTGTGAGGATTACCACCAAGTTTGACTGTATAATAGTTGTCATATCCATCTCTCTCACTGTTTTTAATAACCCCCAAAAAATTACTCTCAATCTGCAAGTGAAAAATTAATAAAGCACTTTAAGTGAAAATTCGTATCAGTTTCAAGAGATGATCTTGCGGCTTATGTTCTGAGCAAATAGTGAGGAATCTCACCAAACGGTTGAAAACCCACTTCCAAAATGGGTCAATTTACTTTTCACTCTAGTCGTTTCCTTAAAAACTTAATATTTTGGGAACAATCGCTACTGAAAGGTACGGCCACAGATTCGTATCAATTTTATGAGGCTATCTTGTGGCTTACTTTCTAAGCAAACGGTGAAGAATCTCACCAAACGGTTGAAAACTCACTTCCAAAATGGGTCGATTTACTTTCTATGTGAGTCGTTTCTTCCAAAACGTAATATTGTGGGAGGAATAACTGCTGAAAGATACAACCACGGATTTAGCGTGTCAAAACTCTGATTTTCCTTATTCTTTGGCTTGTCTGGCTTGCTCCAAGCAACATATCTTTGATACCATGTCAGTGTTTCATATAAACCTGCATAGGAGATTTAGCTAAAACAAGGACAAACAAAGCTTATCAAGAAAGAAAGAGAGATTCAATATGGAAGAATGATAAAATATATTCACATTACTCCAATGAGCTGATAATTAATACATAGATCATGATCAATATGATACAATGAATGAGTGAAATAGACTCATATATAGGGAAAAACATTCCATAATTAAGAAAATCAATCAAGTAGTTAGCTTTCCTTAGGAATGCATGCATGCATAATAATGATGGTAAAAATAGAAAGTCTAAAATAGAACTAGTGAGTTAACTCCCACTGAACTAGTGTGTCGAAAATATAAATTTCTCCAACAAGAACAAGTTAAACAACATGAAAGAGAAGAAGCTTCCTAAATTGCTTCAAAATCAAGTTGTAAACACCATCGAATCAAGCAAGGATGGCATAAAGATGCCCGGTCTTGGATAAACTATTGGGGAATCATGGAAGACACCATTTTGCAGAATAAATATACTATTAAAAAAATCGTCAAATCAAAATTTAAGGAGAAAATGTGGTGTGATAAAGAGTTAGAGGAAAAAAGAAAATTATGGTATTATAAGGATGTAATCAACCCTAATCTAGAAGATCAAAGTTATCTATCTGTTTTGCCAAGTGTAAAGAAAAAAATAAACATTGCTAAGATAAGAACAAATTCTCACGAGCTCCATAGTGTAATTAGGCGTTGGTCAATTCCTAAAACTTCATGGGATGAAAGAGTGTGTCAGCTTTGTGACACTAAGAAGGTAGAAGATGAAAAGAAGTTTCTCTTAGATTGTCGAGCCTATACCCATATTAGATCTCATTTTTAAAATATTTGTCACACTACCAACCTTCCTAACCTCTTAACTCAACAAAAGTATGGTGATATTGGAAAGCTTCTCTCAATGCTTTTCGATCACATAAACAAAATTCTAAAGAATCACAAGTAATCACTTACCCTCTTAAGGTCCAATAGACCAATTCGGTCTTAGTGGAAGTTCATCATCATCATCATCATCAATTAATACATTGCCAAAGTATTAATACATTAATATCTTACATAAATACATTGTTATGATTGCCCTAGGTTGAGAATGGCCATGGTAGAATGTGGCTAACTATGGTTGACAATTGTTTTCCATAGATAACCATTATTGATCATGACCATGGCTCACCATGACTATCAATAAAATTCACCATGTTTGACCTTAAGTATGCTTACAGTTGATCATTAACTTAATTATGATTAACTATTGTTGACCATGACCAAAAATAATAAAGTAGTAATAATACATTGGTAAAGTAAAAATACATATTTGACATAAATACATTAATAAAGTAATATATTAATAAGCTAATGGTGCATTAAAAAAGTAATGATAAAATAATAATGTATTAATACATCATGGACATTAATATATTTTAATAATGTATTAACTCATCATTATAATGTTTAAATAAATAATAATTAATATACTTATATATTATTAATTAATACATTGCTAAAGTATTAATACATTAATGTTTTACATTCATACATTGTTATGGTTGACCTTGGTTGACCAACCATGGTTGATTATGGATGATCATGGTTGACAATGTTTAACCATGTTTGACAATTATTGACCATAGATAACCATTGCTAGTCATGACCCTGGTTCACTATGATTATCAATGAAATTCACCATGTTTGAGCTTATCTATGCCTATGGTTGACCATTACTTTAATCATGGTTAGCTATTGTTGACCATAACCAAGAATAATAAAATAGTAATAGTACATTAATAATAATAATAAAAAAAACATTTTTACATAAATACATTAAAGTATTACATTATTAAATTAATGTATTAATACATCAATAAAGTATTTATACATTATTATAATGTATAAATACATTATAATTAAAATATTTATACACTATTAATTAATTTCTTACTAAAGTATCAACACATCATATGTATTCCCCGGGATGGGGTGCTAGTGAGTTACATCTGGCGTGAGGCAGAGGAGAGGAATGGCCAACGAGGCATGGAGCCATGTGACAGGCTCGTGCCATCGCCAGCCACCCCGTTCCAGCATTAAATTTCCATTACCATGCCGCGGATGATAATTAAGCATCTTCCCTCTCCTCTTAAGTTTCATTTCATGGCCGGGTTATCCGCGTATGCCTTTTGTCTCTACGCGCGCTCCGACTGGTATCCCCCTTTGCGGCCCTCAACTGAGCTAACCCAGAATTTCATGCTAATCGCAGACCTGGTTCGGCTCCAGGCATTCTACTACCACCTGTGGCACGCGACTTCCTCTATTCGTTACAAGACAAGCCTCATGCCACGCCCTCGAGGATGACCGCGCAGAGGTTCTCCATGGAAACCTCGCCGACCCTCTGTCTCGCCCCCTGATTCGCCTTCCTCTTGTTCCTCTCCATCCCTTCAGCCTGAGGCAATTCTTCCTCCCCCCCCCGCTCTGTCCGTTTCGTAGTTTGATAGCCTAGCTATCGTTCCCAAGCTGTCCTGTTCCTCCTCGCATCACCTTCCTAACCCCCCAATGGTCGGGCCTCCTCTTGCACCAATTCCTAACTCCGTTGGGAAGACTGTGGGAGAGCCACCTCCTTGCGAGCCTCGGAACAACGAGAACCAGTCCCCGAACTCTTTCTTTGACACACAACTATGAGAAAGCCTCGCAATTCTCTTCGGTTTGGTCTTTGAACTCCGTCAAGGGGTGGAGGACCTTCAATTTCGTCTGCAAGCCATGGATGGAAAGGTAGCAGTCCTTCTCCAGCTCCTTTCCTCCCTTCAAGAGGCTTTCCCCTCGGACCTCGCAGGTGCGACTTCAACAGAGAAACCTGGTGCAACGACCAGTGGAGGAAATGCCCAGGTGCAGCGTTCCGCAAGATTTGAGAAGGAGCAAGCCAAGCACGAGGACATGGCCATGGAGGTGGAAACAACACGTTGCGCGTTGTAGGATACCTCGCTATTTGTCGACCAGGCCGAAGGAAGCGTGGACACAGGAAAGCAATGGGCTGATCAAGTGACATACGTCGAGGAGGAGCCATGGTCCGAGGCTGTCCACGTCACCTAGCAAGGTTATTTGGCAAATGTCTAAGGTCATAAGGACACTTCAAGTTTCAATAGTTTCTCTACTTTTTAGTTGTTGTCTAGTTAGTTTCAGACTGTTTCCTTAGACTATTACACTACTTATGTTTGACTTCCATGTTGGTTGGACTGGTTTCCCCTCTGTTGGGGCAGTCCAGTAACTACAGCACGATTATTCTCTGTATTTTGTATCTCTTTTTGGTCTTGGAAGACCCTTTATATATAATACTACTAATTTACAAAAAAAAACACATCATATGTATTAAATTAATACACTATTAAAATAAAGTAGAACAGTAAAAACATTAAAAATGTATTAAAGTTTTAATATTACATTAATACATTGAAGTAATAAAGTAAAAATAAATTTATAATATATTAATAGATAAATACAAAACATTTATCATTACCATGACAAGTATAAAATTTGAAATTATATTTCAATTCTTAAGTAAGTTAAATTAATTAATGTTAACTATTTTATTAATTAATAATTCATATTAATTAATTAGATTATAATTTCATATAATTAATTATTATTACCTATATTATTATTTAATAATTATTATTGATTAACTATATGAATATTTAATAATAATTAGTGATTACCTTTTTTTTTTTTTAACTAGAACGGTTATGTTGTATTAATCGGCTTTCAGGCAACCCTGAATCAGAAAGTTACATATCTAAAGAAGGTTGGTGACCTCTAACAGTGTTGCCAACCTTCTTGTGAACGTCTTGGGGAACCCATCCCATTTGCTTCTTGAACTAATTCGAGAGAATGACAAAAATTGCATACATGGATAAATTCTCACAAATTGTGAGCATAATAGAAGACAAAAGCAAAACATTAACCAAAGGGGGGTGGAAAATTTCCCTTTATGTAGGGGTCCATCTTTTTCTGAGATCCTGAGGAAATGTTGGAGGCTGCCTCCTTTTCTCTTCGCGCTTTATTGGTCTTTCGCCCTTTGGTAAGGGGTGGAGACGGAACTGAATTGTCTTCCGGTTCAGAAGTTTCCACAGAGACTGAAGCATCCAGTTCTGCATTGGCAGATGGTTCCGGAACTGAAGCCTTTGCTGCCATTGTGGTGGAATCCGGGAGACTTTCGTCTGCTGGAGGGTCTTCCTTAACTGCTGTTGCCTCTGGATCCTGGGCTTCATCCTCCTTCAGCACATCAAAGCTGTTTTTGGTCTCTAGAGTTGCCTCTGCCGTGTGGGTGGCCTTTGGGGCCTGGGCTAT
>ML782004.1:4215-41877 GCA_009831015.1 Picea engelmannii | reverse complement strand
CAAGCAACAAGCTTGTTTGTATTCAGGGGTCGCGCCCTTGCGCTCAAACCAGTCGCATGCCCCACTAGATCCGCGGCCCTGTTCTGCTAGACACGGCCCTGCAAACAAAACGCGTGCAAACGCTCCTGGTCGCTGCTTCCACGGCCCTGTATTCAAAGGGGAATCCTGCATTCAAACCAGACCTCGTGCTAGTTCAGGCGAGAGGGACGTTGTTCATCCCTGTTCACTGCTACAGTCGCGCGCCCCTGCAATCAAAACGAATGGAGGCGGCTAGGGTTTAGACCCTAGCCACGTTGATTCCTTCTCGCTGCATCCGGCTCGACCTGTTCGATATGCTTTTTTAATTAGTGATTACCTTTTTAATAATAATGAAATAACATCTTTATTTTCACAATGGTCACGACTATGTCTATCTTTTTTTCATAACGGTCATATTATCTTCACCTTTATATACTCTCTACCCTCACAATTTTTTCATACTCATTGTTTGTGACATTGCGACATTAGGAAATGTTGGTCATAATGTTATGTTAGGAAATGTTAATGTTGGGAAATATTCGTCACATTTGGAAAGGTTCGTTAGATTGCGAAGTAGGGAAATGGTTGTCAGAATGTGACGTTAGGAAATGTTAGTCAGATTGCAACATTGGGAAATGTTCATCACATTGCGACGTTGAGAAATGTTTGTCACAATGTGATGCAGGAGCATCGTAGAAAGCAAAGCACATATCTAGTCAAAGGAACAGCTGAACGCACATATGCAAAAAGGACACGTTTTTATGAAAACGCTTTGAATTTTGAAATCTGAAGCATTAATGTAATAGCTAGGAGAAGCGTACTTACATTTATGTATTGGAGATATGAACAGATCTGGAGAAATTATTCTCATCTGTCGGATGTAAAAGGAATTTAAGTCTGTTAATGTAAAGTAGGTAGATATGAATGTTAGATTAGACAGTTTAGAAGCGTAGCAGGGAAAACGGATATCGACACCCTCACCCTTGTATCATGGTAGGAAGAAAAATAGATGATTATTCAGAATTCATAAGTTATAGAGCTGTAGCAGAGAGTTGTAGAGAAGAACCCATGTACAAGAACACTTGAGTTAATATATGAAGATTTGACTCAATTTTCATGGTGTTATGATGCTTACTGTTTACATTTGTTAAATGGTATGTTTACAACTGTTTTGTTCCTCTGTTATGCATTTATTCCAATGTTGTATTGTGTGTATGATTTCATCTTGAATGTATGAAGTTTGAGAGAAAAGAAGAATGAGTTTCAATTGTTTCTCTTCCTGAGAATTCCTGCAAGGAGTGCAGTGAATGTTCGCAAGATGTGCGTTGACGAAGGTCTGAGTTTTATCTCAGAAAGCTCAGGAAAGATACCGTTGTTCTCATACCTGCAGAAGTGAAGGTGAAGCACAGAGCTATGCAAGGTGTGCGTAGGCCGGTTGAATTCTTAGAACTTACCAACTAAGGGGAAAGTTGAAGGACTATTGTTGCAAAGAGTGCATAGGGTCGAAGACTCAAATAACCAAAGGTTATTTGAAAGTTTTCCGCAAGGAGTGCGAGCAAGAACCCTTTTGGAAAGCTTGAGTTTGCAAGTGAAATATTAGGAGAGATAACGCCTTTGAAGTGTTCAAAGGGAGACGGAGATCGAAACCGTCGCATAGAAATTAAGTTCAGGAGGGAGAACACCTAGTTGTTGGGTAGAAGTCATTGAGTAGTGAATCGGGCGGTCAGAATTTTCCGTGGAGAGCTCGCGAAATCACAAGGACTGTAGGATCCAGTGGAGATGTAAGGTGGTTAGGAGTTGGATGAACTCACCACCCTAATATCAAGAATCAACGTGAAGCGTTGATCATGGTCAATACGAGTCGTTGATCTCATTTCAAACCACGTCGTTGTATCATTTCACGAATTCGGGGTTCATGAGTTTGGAGGGTAGACCAAATTCTTTGGTTTCGCGAAGTCCCGAGTTGCGAGGAGCAGGGAAGGAGATCCAGATCGTCGAATCCAAGCCACGGGAGAACCGTTGGATCAAAACCTTCGTGGGGTATCGCGTATCGGAGGTTTTGGGGTTGAAATAACTTCTTTTCAACTGCAGAAGTCACAAAGTGCCGAGCGTCGAGGGCTCGTATGAATACGTAGCACAACTGATAGGTGGGGCTGCGTAGTTGACAGGTGGCGTAACAACAAGCGCCCAGAGAAACGTGGAAGCGGGTGACAGGTGGTGGACACACGTCACCTGGGAAGAAGTCAACCCAGTTGTTGACTTATCACGTCTTGGGGATTTGCAAAGGAGGAGCATCAGGGATCAACACTCCAACTTGCAAAGTTGCGAGTTGCGAGGGGTGCTAGAGTTAGACCCTAGTCGGCGGTCGCTTGTAGAGGCGCTAGCAAGGAAGGAACCATACTCATATTACATCTTGGGTATTGGAGGTTTGGAGTTGAGGGTCTTCGACTCACTAACTCGCGAGATCACGAGTCACAAAAAGCGCTTGCACTAAGGCCCGGTTGTGGTCGCATGGAGATGTAAGGCTCGCGCCGGGTGTCAAGTTGTTCAGGGTGAGTTTTCATGGTGGACCTGTGGATTGCGTAATTTGAGGTTCCAATAGGGATCCAAGGGAGCCACTTCAGCTCGAGGAGAATTTAGAACGATCCTGTGCGGATCTTGGATAGAGGGTCGGGGGTCTGCGTCAGAAGTGGTATCAGAGCCTGGAACAATTTATTTGCTTTCTATAGTAGATAGAAGGGAGAAACTTTTACAACCATGCCATCGAGAAGAAGAGACAGGCAAATGCCTAATCCAGCAGTGGAAAGAGAAATGCCAAGAAGAAGAGACAGGCAAATACGTGATCCAGCAGTGGAAAGAGAAATGAGCGAACTACGTGCCAAGTTGATGCTATGGAGACATCACAGAGGCACATAGTTGACGCTGGAGATATCAGCGAGGCTGAAAGTGAAAATGAAGATGGAAACGAAGGAGAAGAAGTTGCAGTCGAAGATGCTACAAAAGAATGCCTATTCAGTGTTGTTGCAAGGATAGGTGCCAGAGAAAAAATGGACATTCCAGTGTATGAGGGAAACTTGGATGTTGAAGAGCTTCTAGACTGGATTAGAGCTCTAGATAAATAATTCGACTACGAGGATGTCGAGGAAGACAAGAAAGTCAAACATGTCGTTACTAGACTTAAAGGGGATGCAGCACTATGGTGGGATGAGTTGTAGGCTGACAGACGCTGCAAGGGCAAGCATAAAATCAAAAGTTGGGATAGAATGGTTACAAAGATGAAAGCCAAATTTATACCTAGGGATTATCAAATCACTTTGTTTTGGAGGATGCAGAATTTGAGACATAAGCTGATGTCAGTGAAAGAATACACTGAAGAATTCTATAGGATAAACATCAAAGTAGGTCATCGGGAAAGCGATGATGAAAAAGTTGCCAGGTACATGAATGGTCTGCGTTATGACATTCAATATGAGATGGGCATGATGACCATTCAAAATGTGGAAGATGCTTATCAGATAGCTCTGAAAGCTGAAGAGAAGATGAGATGGAAGCAAAGTCAAAGAGGCTGAGGTAGAAGTCAAGCCAGAGGAAAAACAATTGCCCAAGACAGAACTCATAAACCTAAGGAAGAGGGGAAGAAACCTCAAACTCAACCTGAGAGAGCAGGAAGCTCACAAGGAAGGCATTATGCTGATAGAAATACTTTTTCTCGAGCCAGAGGAAGAGGAAAAGGTAGAGGAGGTGAAGTGAAATGCTTTGTCTGTGGAAAAATTGGAAATAAATCCTATGAGTGTCCAAATAAGAAGAAAGAAGGTGGTGAAACTCACAATGTCGAAGCTCAAGGACAGAATGTTGAGGCAGAAGACGCTGAGGGCGAAAGATCTTTGATGATGAGGAAAGTTCTCTTGAAGCCAAAGAAGGAGGTAGAGAACCCAACCCATAGAAACAGTCTGTTTCAGACTGCTTGCAAAACCAAAGACAGGGTATTGAATGTCATAGTGGACAGTGGTAGCACAGACAATATCGTATCTACAGAAATGGTAGAAAAGCTGGAGCTGGAGACTATTGCACATCCAAGCCCATACAGAGTTTCGTGGATTCAAAAAGGACATCAGGTAAATGTCACTAAACAATGTTTAGTTGAATTGAAAATAGGAGGATATAAAGATGAAATATTATGCGATGTCATTCCCATGGATGTTTGTCATCTATTGTTGGGTAGACCATGGCAATATGATAGAAACATGGTTCATGATGGGAGAAAGAACATGTACACCCTAGAGAAAAATGGTAGGATGCACATGTTGCTTTCGATTAAGGATAAAGAGGTGAAAACATAAATGAGAAACACTGTACTTCTCATGAGTGGGAAGGAACTTCTTAATGAGGTTAAGAAGAAGGAAGACACACAATTTATTGTGGCTAGGAAGCCCAAAATTGTTTTGACTAGTACGAGAATAGATGATTTACCAGAAGAAATCCAGGAGTTGCTGGAAAAGCTTGTTGATATAGTAGTGGACGAATTACCTTGTTCATTGCCACCTATCAGGAGTATAAGCCATCATATCGATCTTATACCTAGATCCAGTTTTCCAAACAAAGCCGCGTATAGGTTGACGCCGCAGGAAAATGAAGAAATTAAGAGATAGGTCCAGGACTTAATGGACAAAGAATTGATTCAAAAGAGCTTGAGTCCATGCGTTGTTCCGACAGTGCTCAGCCTAAAGAAAGACAAAGGCTAGAGAATTTATACAGACTCAAGGGAAATCAATAAGATTACCATCAGATATAGATTTCCATTGCCAAGGATGGACGACTGGATGTATTTCTTGAGTCGAGCAAAGTTTTTTTCAAATATTGGTTTGAAAAGCGGATATCATCAAATTAGAATGAGAGAAGGTGATGAATGGAAGACAACATTCAAGACAAATGAAGGACTATATGAATGGATTTTCATGCCATTTGTCTTAACGAATGCGCCCAGTACTTTCATGAGGTTGATGAATGAAGTCCTGAAGGATTTCATTGGAAAATTCGTCATTGTATATCTTGATGATATATTAATTTTTAGCAAAACAAAAGCAGAACACTTAAATCATTTAGCTATAGTAATGAGAAGATTACAACAAGAGAAATTGCTGATCAATATGAAGAAATCGTCTTTTATGAGGACATAACTCATTTATTTGGGTTTTGTTATCTCTGCGAATGAGTTGAAGATGGATCCAGAAAAGATAAAGGCGATTAAGAATTGGCCATCGCCGAAGAGCGTGTTTGAAGTTCAAAGCTTCCATGGTTTGTCTATCTTCTACAGGAAATACATCCGAAACTTTAGTGGAATTAGCGCACAGATGATGGATATGGTGAAGAAAAGACATAAATGGTTTCACTGGATGGAGGAAGCAGAGAAGAGTTTCAATCTGCTGAAGAAGAATATCACTGAGTAACCAATTCTGGTTTTGCCAGATTTCAACAAGACATTCCAGGTCAGGTGTGACGCGAGTGGATTTGCAATTGGAGCGGTCTTGAGCCAAGATGACAGTTCGGTCGCATATTTCAGTGAAAAACTGAATGAAGTGAAGATTAAGTACTCCACATATGACAAAGAATTCTACGCAGTCATACAAGCGTTGAAGAAATGAAGACACTATTTGGTTCCCAAGGAGTTTGTTTTGTACAACGATAATCATGCTTTGCAATTTGTGACTCGACAGGACAAGTTGAACCAAAATCATGCTAAATGGGTTGACTTCATGCAAAATTTTACTTTTGTGATTAAGCATATTTATGGAACTGGTAACAAAGTTGCTGATGCTTTGAGCAGGAAATGTTTGCTTATGCAGGAATTCAGAGTCAAGACTTTGGGTTTTGATAACCTTAAGGAAATGTATAGGGATGATCCATATTTTAAGGAGGCATATGAGGCATCTGAGAATCCAATTCTCAGATACATAAGCCAATGGACTAAATACATGATCCAAGATGGATTATTGTTCAGGGGAAATAAACTATGTATTCCTAAATGGTCCATAAGGGAGAACCTGCTGAAGGAAAAACACAACGAAGGATTGGTCGAACACTTCAGTCATGATAAAACATTCTCAAAGTTGAATAGCTCATATTATTGGCCAGGGATGAGAACGGATGTGAAGAAATTTGTGGACAGGTGTAGAATTTGTCAGCACATGAAAGGAAAAAGGCATAACACATGGTTATACCAACCATTACCCATACCTGAAAGGTCGTGGGACGCAGTGAGCATGGATTTTATATTGGGACTGCCAAGGACACAAAGAGGATGTGATTTGATCTTTGTGGTAGTCAACATATTTTCAAAGATGGCACATTTCATACCATGTCAGAAAACCAATGACGCAACTCATATTGCAAACCTGTTTTTCAAGGATGTCGTCAGACTTCACGGCTTTCCAAGGAGTATCGTTTCTGATCGAGATACCAAGTTCGTAGGGCATTTCTGGAGGACTTTATGGAAGAAGTTGGGGACAAGTTTGTCTTTTATCTCAATGTATCATCCTCAGACGGATGGACAGACAGAGGTCGTAAATAGGAGCTTGGGATATTTGTTGAGGAGCTTAGTGACTGAACACCACAGTCAGTGGGATCACATTCTACCATAGGCGGAATTCACTTACAATGATTCACTCAATAGAAGCACAGGGCAGAGTCCATTCTAGATTGTATATGGAATGCAGCCAAGGGGAGTTTATGAACTAAGAGATGTAGAACAAGCCGAATTTAGGAGTGCTAGTGCAGAGGACTTTGCCGAAGGAATGAAGGAGCTTCACAGCCGAGTTAAGGAGCAATTGTAGAGTTCAAGTCAAGAATACAAGTGGAGAGCAGATCAACACAGACGAGAACTTCAATTTGAATTTGGTGATCTGATTCTTGCACATCTGAGGAAGGAGAGGTTCCCAAGGGGAACGTATAACAAACTGAAGATGAAAAAGATTGTACTATGCAAGGTCATAAGGAAATTTGGGGCAAACGCATATGAGATTGAATTACCTGATGGGGTCAGAATCTCACTGATATTCAATGTTGTGGATTTGTACCCTTACAGAGCTGAAGAAGAAGGAGAAGAGGATGAGCAAGAAGAAGTCCAATGGACAAAAAAAATGCCTGTAGCTGAAAAGCCACAGATGGAAGGCATAATTGACAAAAGGATTAGCAAAAAGACCAGGAGGAAAGAGTATTTTGAATACTTGTTCAAGTGGAAGGGACATCCGGTTGATGATGCCAGTTGGGAGGATGAAGCAGCAATTCAAAAGCATGGACAGACCGTGCAAGAGCTCATGAACAAGAGTTCATGAAAATTTTCAAGCGAGGGAGTATGATGCAAGAGCATCGTAGAAAGAAAAGCACACGTCTAGTCAAAGGAACAACTGAACGCGCGGATGCAAAAAGGACACGTTTTTATGAAAACGCTGTGAATTTTGAAATCTGAAGCATTAATGTAATAGCTAGGAGAAGCGTACTTACATTTATGTCTTGGAGATATGAACATATATGGAGAAATTATTCTCATCTGTCGGATGTAATAGGCATTTAAGTCTGTTAATGTAAAGTAGGTAGATATGAATGTTAGATTAGACAGTTTAGAAGCATAGGAGGGAAAACGGATATAGACACCCTCACCCTTGTATCATGGTAGTAAGAAAAATAGATGATTATTCAGAATTCATAAGCTGTAGAGCTGTAGCAGAGAGCTTTAGAGAAGAACCCATGTACAAGAACACTTGAGTTAATATATGAAGCTTTGACTCAAGTTTCATGGTGTTATGATGCTTACTGTTTACATTTGTTAAATGGTATGTTTATAGCTGTTTTGTTCCTCTATTATGCATTTATTCCAATGATGTATTGTGTGTATGATTTCATATTGAATGTATGAAGTCTGAGAGAAAAGAAGAATGAGTTCCAATTGTTTCTCTTCCTGAGAATTCCTGCAAGGAGTGCAGTGAATGTCTACAAGGTGTTCATTGACAAAGGTCTGAGTTTTATCTCAGAAATATCAGGAGAGATATCGTTGTTCTAATACCTGCAAAAGTGCAGGTGAAGCATAGAGTCGTGCAAGGTGTGCGCAGGCTGGTTGAATTCTTAGAACTTACGAACTAAGGGGAAAGTTGAAGGACTACTGTTGCAAAGAGTGCACAGGTTCGAAGACTCAAATAACCAAAGGTTATCTGAAAGTTTGTCGCAAGGAGTGCGAGAAGGAACCCTTTTGGAAAGCTTGAGTTTGCAAGTGAAAGCTCAGGAGAGATAATGACTTTGAAGTGTTCAAAGGGAGACGGAGATCGAAACCATCACATAGAAATTAAGTTCAGGAGGGAGAACACACAGTTGTTGGGCAGAAGTCATTGAGTAGTGAATCAGGCGGTCAGAATTCTCCTTGGAGAGCTCACGAAATCGCGTGGACCGTAGGATCCAGTGGAGCTATAAGGTGGTTAGGAGTGGGACGACCTCACCACCCTAATATCAAGAATCAATGTGAACCATTGATCATGGTCAATACAAGTTGTTGATCTCGTCTCAACCCATGTCATTCGATCATTTCACGAATTCAGGGTTCGTGATTTTGGAGGGCAAACCCAATTCTTTGGTTTCGAGATCTCCCGAGTTGCGAGGAGCAAGGAAGGAGATCTAGATCGTTGGATCCAAGCCATGGGAGAACCGTTGGATCAGAACCTTCGCGGGGTATCGTGTATTGGAGGTTCGGGGGTTGAAAGAACTTATTTTTGACTACAGAAGTCATGAAGTGCCAAGCATCGAGGGCTCGTATGAATACATAGCACAACTGATAGGTGGGGTCGCGTAGTTGACAGGTGGTGTAACAACAAGCATCGAGAGAAAAGTGGAAGCGGGTGATAGGTGGTGGACACATGTCGTCTGGGAAGGAGTCAAACCAATTGTTGACTTATCGCATCTCGGGGATTCGCAAAGGAGGAGCACGAGGGCTCAACACTCCAACTTGTGAAGTTGTGAGTTGCGAGGGGTGCTAGAGTTAGACCCTAGCCAATGGTCGCTTGTAGAGGCACTAGCAAGGAAGGAGCCATACCCATATCACACCTCGGGTATCGAAGGTTTGGAGTCGAGGGTCTTTGACTCACTAACTAGCGAGATCGCGAGTCATGAAAAGCACTTGCGCTAAGGCCCGGTTGTGGTCGCATGGAGATGTAAGGCTCGCGTTGGGTGTCAAGTTGCGCAGGGCAAGTTTTCATGGTGGACCTATGGATTGTGTAATTTAAGTCTCCAATAGGGATCTGAGGGAGCCACTTTGGCTGGAGGAAAACTTACAACGATCTTTTGCATATCTCGGACAGAGGGTCGGGGGTCTGCGTCACATTGTGACGTTAGGAAAAGTTTGTGACATTGCGACGTTGAGAAATGTTTGTCACAATGTGACGTTAGGAAAAGTTTGTGACATTGCAACATTGGAAATGTTCGTCACAATGCGATGTTAGGTAATGTTAATGTTGGGAAATATTTGTCACATTTGAAAATGTTATTGCAATGTTAAATTGAATGTTGAATTGAATTGAATTAAGATCTTATCATTGAATTAATGAGGAATTAAGTTTGTATCATTGAATTGAATGTTAATGTTATTTCAATAGTAATAGTTCAATTTCATGTTACTTCAATAATAATACTTCAAGAACTTGACTATAAAAGAACTTGAAATATTGGCAATTTAAAAGTAAAAAACTGATTTCCATTAAATTAATATTCTTTAATCACAATGCAACTTTACATAATGGATAAAATAAATTTATTTTTTCCGTTAAGGGTTATATAAATTTATTCTTTTAATTAAGGGGTATGTTGCGTGATGAAAAAGTTTATACTATTGTAAAGATAATGTTATATAACATTGTGACAATTTACGAGAAAAAATTAGGAGGATGCATTAAAGAAAATTTAATATTTTGACATCTATAAGCAACCCTATCGTTGAAATGAATGTCAATGTTATTGCAATAGTAATACTTCAATAACTTGCAGTGTTAATGTTATTGCAATGTTAAATTGAATTGAATTAAGTTCTTATCGATGAATTAATGCAGAATTAAGTTCTTATCATTGAATTGAATGTTAATGTTATTTCAATAGTAATACTTCAATTTAATGTTACTTCAATAATAATAATTGAAGAACTTGACAATAAAAGAACGTGAAATATTGGAAATTTAAAAGTAGGAAACTGATTTCCATTAAATTAATATTATTTAGTCACATTGCAACTTCACATAATGGATAAAATAAATTTATATTTTTTTGTTAAGGGTTATATAAATTTATGTTTTTCATGAAGGGGTATGTTGAATTAATGAAGAATTAAGTTTTTATCATTGAATTGAATGTTACTACTATTATTTCAATAGTAATACTTCAATTCAATGTTACTTCAATTGTAATACTTCAAGAACTTGACTTAAATGAACATGAAATAATGGCAAAAATCCAGTAAAAATTCAAGAGAGATCAACCTTAATATTATGCCATATTGTGACATATTGAATGGAACAAAGTGATTTGACTTGATTCGAATGACTCATATAAACATTTCAAGATAAATAAAGGTTATGTTTGGTGTAGACATATGAATAACATAAGACATTACACCATATGAAACATACAAATATAGTAGGAAGTGAAAATAATCTATCATTGACATGAATAAAAGAAAAAAGAAATTCTTTAAAAAAAATGTTGTTACAATGTAAAAGTAATAAAATGTTTAAGTTGAATGGAATGACACATATTAAAAGTAATAAAGTGATTAAATTAAATTGAATGACAAACAAACATTTCAAGAGTAATAAAGGTAAAATTGTGTGTAGACATTAAGAAAATGTGTGACATTGCAACATATGAAAAATCATAATAAACAATAATAATATTGTTCTATTTAATGTAATTTGACATTATTAAAGTGAATCGTAATAAAATGAATTTTTCAAAATCCAAAAATCTTAAACTTCTTAAAATGAAGTTTTCAAATGCCAAAAAAATCTTAAAATCCCTTATAATGTAAATATAACAAAACCTATTCAAAAACATTATATCATCATGATCAACATGAAAAATGCACATCTAATGAAATTTTTTATAAGATACACATCTATCAAGCACATTTAACAAACATATCTAACATGACCTAACAATATACACATCAACATCAACGTATAAATTAAGTACATCATCAACATTATCAACAGAAAAAAAAACACCATATATATAATGGAAAAATCAAATAACCGCTATAAGATATCTAGTCCAACCAGTGGTATAATCTGCATATCTATAACAGTAGTGGAGGCCTGGTATGTAGTGGAAGATGATGGATGATGAATAGGTCATGCCTGCTCATCTAGGTGAGGTGAAAGAGGAGGATGAGGAATAGGTTTAACATGCTCCTCTAGGTGAGGTGAAAGAGGATGAGAAATATGTGGTTCCTCCTCATGATGAGGTGAAAGAGGAGGATGAGGAATATGTGTTTCCTCCTCATGATCTAGGTGAGGTGAAGGAGGATGAGAAGGATGTGGAGAAGGATGATCATGACCACCCTCATCAACTGATGGGGTACTGGACGAACGAGCCATATCGGAATAAGAGATGTGCCTATCATCGAGATCCCTCCTCACTGCTAGTAACCTGGTAGCTCTGACGATATGACACATAAGTGGGATTGAATAATATGACATATCCCTCCAAGGCTCAAAGAGCATAGGATATGCCTTGATGTGTCGCATCAGGGTAGGGAAGACTCCCACCTCAGTGAAAAGTGCAAATATCGGTCGCCAAACTCCAACCTGAATCTGGTATCAGGCCTACGATGCATGTTGTCGGGTATCTAGACCCGAGGACCTTGAACCGCCATAGGCTTAGGCATCATCTCCTCATCATCATCTATTAGGGGAGGAGGCATGTCTCCAGTGAAAGTTTGAATATCTGCAATATATATATATATATATATATATATATATATATATATATATATATATANTAGTATAGAACAATAATTACACAGTTAATTCATTAAACAATTTAATAAAACAAGTTAAAGAACATATTAGAATTAATTTTATTCTAATTAAGTAAGACAATAAAATGAAACTATATTAATTAAAAAAAAAACACTAATATTATCTCTATCATCTGGTGGCTCATTTGCTATGAAGGGGGTGTTCGAACATCCTCGCAAATCCAAACCCGCGTAAGGACACAACACCATGACAAACATGCGATCCATCGTACTTCCCAGTAGCCCTAGTGCGTTTGGCGCAATCCTGGATGGAAAATTCGCCTTGCCCCTCTTAGGTATCATCTCCTCCCACATGCACATCCACACATGAGTCCTCGGCCTAGGAGGCTGACGGAAAAAATTTGGCCTCGTCTCTGAAAACCTCTCCAAAAATAAGCAAAACAACTCTAAGGAAAATGGGAAGTTAAACCTCCCACATATCATAGCCTGACATTTGTCGGGCGCTATACAAAACTATCATAAAAAAATGGTAGACCATCTGATACACCATGGTTGTTGTACCAACGAATCAACATAATACAAAAGAGGGCAACTAATGTGATATGGTAGTCATTAAGAGTGAGAGGCACCAAACCTCCTCTGCACTAAAAGAGGCGATTTTCAGCTGTCCACCAAACACCTGAAAATCAGATGGGGATAGTATCTCAACCCCAATATATCACTGATAGTACATGAGCTAACTCTCAGTGGAAACACCTACTAGGACATTTGGGAACTGGGGAAAATCCTCCCCTCTCTTGAATAGCCTGGTGATAAAGTAAACATCCTCCTTAGTGGGATGGTACCACTGATCCAGACCCACACAAAAATCATGTTGATGGACATCGCATCGATGGATCAGATGCACCAACAAACTGAAATTCCCCTTAAGGGATGTAGCCTCCTCATAGTACTTAAGGATTCCTACATCCCTCAAGAGAGCATGAGTTGTTGGAGTAATAGGGAGAGGTTACAAATCCCTCTCCCTCTCCCTCACCTCCCATTCCCATACAACATTGTATAGGTCCACCCTATGCTCCTATTGTTGATGTTTCTCTGTACGCTCACGTCTCTGCATGATTAACATATGAAATACATCATCCTCACTCATACATAAAACATTAAAAAAATATATTGAATGGTAAATTTATCTATAAATACAAAAAAATAATTTCCTTCAAAAAATAAGATAATTGCATTAACGATGCACCAAAAAAACAATCATTCATTGTCTGTGGTGAGTCCATATATATTGTGAGCACCATTATCGATGCATCAGTTTACACTAATGCACCACACAAAAATGTTCCACTATGTTATGTGGTGCATTGGATTACGTTTAAAGAAGGTAAACAACTATTTAAAATTAACCAAAAACTGCAGTGTGTATACGTTCCCTACACACACCGGTGTGTGTAACTAACATAGTCGCACTGTCATATAAACTTTAACAAATTTTCGAGTATGGAACTTTATAACATTGCATTCCGGTCATTCCTATCGCACCACACATTGTGCCACCAAAACAATTACTAGGTGCATCACAACACAATGTTACATTTCTTAGCGGTGCCTTTGGTAAACATGAACACCCTGGTGAACACATTTACCAATGCACTGCATAAAATATATCTGATAAGGACAATGTGCTATGTACTTTAATGTCTCGATGCGTTAGATGTACTTTGACACACTACCACACCAGTTAAATGATTTTGCTCGATGCATTGTTAAACAGACGCATTGTTTTGTTTATGTTTACCAAGGCACCACCAAGAAATGTAACAAGGTACATGGTGCACCCTGTAAATTTATAGGTCACACCGTACACAGTGTGAGCAAAAGAGCCTCGAATGCATTGCACAATTTTTTTTTGACACTTAAAATTTCACTCAATTTAAATTTTAAACCGGTGAAAACTTAAGTTATGAAGAAACAAGGAGATTACCTGGACATTTTTTCTTCTGGGAGTCATGGTTGCGGTGTACTAAAAAACTAAAATAAAAAAATTCCCCATCGTTTGGAAAAATTTGAAATTCACACACCTAAAAACATATGAAAGGAACACAACCAAGGAAATCACCAATGGAAGGGCACTTCATATAGGCAAAGGTTGCACGGGTTCTTTTGAGCTCTACAACACTAAGAATGGTAAAAATGATTTTTACCGTCGGTAATGTTTTTATTAAAACCCTGTCCTGATACACTCAATTCACAACCGCACCAGGCCATACATTTTTAATGAGTGCACCGGTTATATATTTAAAAAAAACAACCCTAGCACAGTGTGTGTATGTTTGTGTGCACACCGATGCGTATATGACTTCATAGTGCACCACCTTTTATTTTTTTGAAAAATTATAATAGTGAAAAAAATGTGTTTATGCATGACACAGTGCAGTATAATAATAGATGCCTTGGTGCTCCAGGGTTTACGGAGCGCACCACTTAAATTTGGAAATTAACCCTAACACGGTGCTCCATATTGTAGCACTGGTGCACATGATACAATGAACGCCACTGGTATATTTTTTTTGACACAATCCTACATTGTTGCGTAAATGTTTTTTATTTAACCATATGACAATGCACTCTAATAATAGTGCACTGATTCTTCTAGTGTTACGTTGTGCACCATGTATTTTTAAAAGAACGCTATTACGCTGCGTAATTATTTCCTGGTGCGCCCTTATTTCTATAGTGCACCGGATAATATTGTTCTTTATTAGAAATAACCCTGCTATGGTGCACTAGTTTTGAGGGAACCTATGTGCATGTTGTCTAAAACGCACTGGGGCTTTATGTACTTATAAAATCACCGGTGTAAAAACATCCACTAAAATCTTCGGCCACTCACCTTCACTAGTATCATCCGCTATAACCAAATTTTTTGGATATTTTTATAGGGGCGTCCGCAAAAACCTCTGCTAGAGGGTCTTTTCCTTGTAGTGAATTCAACCAACATAGGGATGAATCAAAGTGTATGAAGGGTAGGCTAGGCCAGTTTTGGACCGTGCAGACATTAGAAAGTGAGAATAACAACTCTAATAGCCTACTTGAGGAGGAACTTGGATTCCAATCCCTAGTATGGTCGTCAAACTATTTGGGTTCTTTTGTCACAAGAGTGAGAAAAAGAGAGTCTCTTAACTACCCTGGTAAGCTAAAAAGGCACAACAAAAATATGGTTAGCAAGTTTGTGCACTTGCAAGTTATAAAACAAAATACAAAGCAAGAAAATAGAAACTGAGAATGAGAAACAAAATAAACTAACATAAACATGTGATGTATGAAATTGAACAAATGAAATGGTTACCCAATATAACTGAATCTTTGAATTGAGTGCACCAAGAGGATAAATATGGGACAATGAATCCCTTATTCCTCCTAAGGTAGGGTCCTTTGATCCCTAAAATGGATAGAGCTATCACTCTCCAATGGTGAGTCTTCAATGGTGAAAAATACCCAAGCCTTAGCTTCACAAGAGATGTAAATCTATCTTTATGCTACACTTGCTCAAACTTATGGCTCAAGGGAAAGAAAACTTTATCCAAGAGAATTTGAACAACACAACAATGCTATGGATTATTCTTCTTTTTTTCATTCAATGATCCTCTATTTATAGGAGTATGGCAAGATATTTTTCAACTAGTTACAAGTGTGAATGGGAGGCCTTTGGAGGTACCTCCCATCCCTTTCAATGATCGCAAGGAAGAATTTTAGGGAGATTTTGGGGTATGGTCAAGATCTACTTCATCCCAGAAGTGGTTGAGACCCGACCAAAATCATCAATGCACTATTTCTACATCTGCACAGGTTTCCTGATTTCCAATCGCGATGACTGTGCACTGTGCATGTTTTACTCTGTGTTATCCCATGCAGATGTGCGTGCACTGTCTTTGTTGAATGTGCATGGAAATTTAGGATATTTTTTGCATAGTTTTGTGGGTATATTGAAAAATTGAATGTGATCCTTCCATCATTATTGGTAGTATGTTCTGTTGGGTTTTTCATCCATTGTCTGTATTTGTTTGAGCAATTGTTTTGGTGATAACACTCATTCTTCAAACCCATCACTTGTCCAATATTTCTAACTGCAAAGAGGTTAGTTAGGGAATCATATATCTTCCTGGATTAGTCAAGATTTGATATGTATGGTATCAAGTGATCCTTTACAAAGTCTGCAATGATACCCATTTCATTGTTGTCATTGTCCTTGAATTTCTCCATTGCTGCAACATTTTGAGGTTCATTATTTTTTCCTGCTTCAAACTGTGGTTCCACGATCTTTCCCTTCACGATATCTAGAACCTTGTTCTGGACAAGGATGAGGTCAATCCTTGTCTTCCATGCTCTAAATTTTGAAGCTCCTTCTAGATTTTTCTCTGACTTCATAGAGTAAGTCATGACTGTCTTTTGACTTTGACTTTGACTTTGACCAGTCAAACTTTGACTTCGACCCAAAAATTAAACCTTGACGTTTTTTCTCTCTGAAGGTGCCAAGAGGTGCGTTATGATAAGGCGCACTATAATATCAAATAATTATGCCAAACCTCTAACTTTAACTGCTCAAAGATTTAGGTTAGAGTTTGTTGCAGCTACAAAATCAAAAACCCTAGTTGCAGTTGCAACTGGTGCCACAACGAGTTTAACAAGGAATTTACACTCTACCTTCCAGTGGTTAGAGTGTCATGAAGGTGGTGTGGGCCCATAACCTATTAAAATATCCAATGTTCTCATTTAACCATAGACAATATCTCAATATTGTCACCCAACCATAGGCACACAACCACCCCCAAGCACCATAACCTTTGACAGATAGAATGATTCTGGAAGGAGTCCCACACCCAATATATAACCAAGAAAGAGAGAGTGCACATTTCTCCAAGGGTAGCGCACCAAACAAAAAATCCAAACCAAAAATCGAGACCAATACCCAACTGCATTTTCTGCAGCTATGCTCCTCCTCTAGACTTGCGCACCACTTATCTGAGTGTGAGTATGTATCCAAATGAACTCAAGCACCCTCTATTTATAGTTTTCTTTGTCAACTATCTATGTCGACTTCTTCTTTTGGAGGGTAATACTTTAATATTAATTATTTTACTGAGTTGAATTGTCTTATAGGCTTTGTACACATATGTTTAGGGTTTCTCTAGCTTCTGGAATATTCTAATCTAGTCAGAGGTTACAAATTGAGCTTGATACCTCCCGCAACTACCATAATATCAATAGACGACAATCAACCTGGATGCACAGAATGTAGACCAAGTGACTTGGGTATGGGACATTGGATGGGGTAGAGCACACCTTGGTAACTTGCGAACAATTACGCGATGAATCAGAGATCTAGTGGGGATCATTGGTTGAAGTTGGAAGAGTATTGGTTCAAACATGCCTAAGGCATGGAAGTTATTTGAGGTGACTCATTCTACTTGGAGCGCTTTGGACAATTCATTTTGGACATTTGAGGAGTGTAACCATGTTGGTCACACTCATCGCAAAAGTTGAGTGGCATTGAGTTGACTTGACTAAAGGAGGTGAGTTGAGGAATTTCCTTTGTTTGGAAGATTGTGCAGACATGCATATTGTAACATGAAGAGATTACTTGGACATGGGAATTTCTCTTACTTTGGGGAATCATGTTTGAGGGTGAATCCTAACCATTACAAGGCCTGGATAAGTAGACGCATAAGCATGGTCGGGTGATGAAGTAGTGGAGAAAAGGTAGTCTCGATGTGCATTTCTTGGGCTAGATTGGCTAACTGTGCCATCAGGTAGATAGTGGAGCCAAGTTTCTATAGAAGACTTTGTTTCTGGGTGATTTCATGGCACAACAAGGAAAGGGGTGACATTGCCTTGGTCTGATATTATTGCACAAATAAGTTTAGAGTGCAACACTTACACATTGTGGAGGATCTCCTTGATGAAGATCGAATGATGTTCTAGTAGCGATGAGGAAAGGATGGACACTTTCCTTAGTGTTTGGAGTTGGAATGGAGTGAAAAAGATGCAAATAGAAAAGGCTATGTTCGGGCATGGATATGCACATTTCAAGAACTAGATGTGATGGTTGGACTAGCTACCCAACCAGTGTAGGACTTGAGGCTAGCATTGTGCAAAGACATGATAGAGTTTGGTTAAAGTATGGACATAGAAGTAAGTTCATAGAAGTTCCACACTTAGGCATTTTTGAAGTTTTAGTTGAGGTTTGCAGTAGTAATTAAGGTAGAAACAACAAAAAAATGGAGAGTGATCATCACAGTAGGCCATTGGTAGCTTAGACATTGCAGGTAGATTTAGGGAAGAGACGTCTTTCCATTGTAGTGGACAATTTAGTCGCACACAGATTTGGGCAGTGTAGTGTGGATGGTTACACATGTTACAAATGATTGCAATTGCAAGTTGGAAACTTTGGTTTTTCAGTAGATTTAGTTGCAACAAAGGCACGAGTTTGGGAAGAGACTTGGATATCACAGATTTTTTGGATGTTGTTGAGTACAACACTATTTTGAGGTGGGAGAGGATGTAAGGTCTTGGGATCTTAGCTCAGGCGCACACACTTCTATTATAGTCCAAATTGGGTAGGAAGGACGCTCTATGTGAATGAGGAAACAAAAGTATTCATATAGGGGGGAGTTGGGGTTCCTTGGGTGTGCGACGTGCCAAGGGGAGTATCCACCCAAGGTTCCTTGCAACGCAAGTCAAATGATAGATGGTTTGATGAAGAGTTGGGGGAAAGACCCGAGCACTCTATCACCGAAGGAAAATTAGCCAAGGAATGGGGGCACACTTAGAAGAGTCGGCCTGACTCACCTAAGGGGTGTGCCCTCCCAAGAGGACAAGTCGGTTCAATGGATAGAGCAACCCAAAATGAGGGGTGCACCAAAGTTGAGCATGTCGGTCCCAAGGGGCATGATGGTTGACGAGTGCATAGGTTTGTTTGGGTGAGAGGGTTCGCGAAGGGGCACTATGATTCATTTGGACATGGTTTTGTGAAGGATCTTGACACCCCCAAAGGAAGTGATGGTTGATGATGGTGAACTTTTGATTTCTTAGAAGGGAACAAGGGTGCACCCAAGGAAGACAAGTTTTGGCAAGACAAGAAGAGCAATAGAGCTATGCAATTCTAAGGTAGGAAAAGAGAGAGAAATCCATCAAGGAGCCATGTCACTCTACTTGGGAGGAATTATGTTGCCTTGAGATGGATTTGTTGGACAGTGTTGGGTGAACTTCACTTGGGAATATTTTGGCTAAGTATGGAAACGCAGGTCTGTTGGAGGCATGTGTGAGGAAGAACAAAAAATTTTGAAGTCTGCAAAAAAAAAATAGGTAGATTCTATGGAAGCAAACAAATGAAAAGTTTGCAATTGAGGGAATGTTTGAGGTGCACCACAGGTGGTTGAAGAGATGGTTGTGACAAAGAGTCTTGTGCTGATGAATTTGTTCATGAGTGTCTTGGTGAGGTGATGTAATTCGTTTGAGTCGGCTGAAGTTGTAAACCAAGCCGATAGTCCTCATGTTGTAACTGTTTTGCGATAACAAAGACTTAGCCGGGTGTTAGGAACAATTCATGTTTCTCACACTATATCTGTGTTTGTTTTTTGTTTGTTCCACAGTTCTCTTGGTTTCTCATGGATGTATGCTTAAATATGACTAAGTGTTAAAGTTGTTAAAAAATGTCTAAGTATACAAGAGTTGCATTAGAGTAGGAGTGTGACTTGATGGTAGCCTAGATCAGAGTATGGGTATGCTCTAGGTGAAGAGGCGTAGTCTGGATGAAGTAACCTTGTTGTTTCCAAGCAGCCAAGCAAGAAACGTCGCAGTGTCGTACGCCCTTAAGAGGTGCACGATCGCAAGATTAGGCTAAGAACACATTGGGGACGTGACAATGGTGACCATCCATGATAGGGAGCTTCAATCTCACAAAGCCATACCTATAGGAAACACCAAATGATAACCACCCACTACACTACAAATAAGACAAGATGAAACCGACCATTCAGGATAGGCTAGACCCACAGTTCCAATGTGCATCAAGCACTACACTTGAAGCAAGCAAAGAAATCACCATGTCAACTACAATGTAACTCCAAAAAAATTCAAGAGGAACCACAATCACACCTTTGCCAAACGAACCCATTGCAATAGTCTTCAATTCAATACTTCGACGATTTTCAAAGATATGAATGGAAAGTATGGAGTGAGGCATTTTTGTTATAGCCCGTCTCATCCACATTGGTTACTTGTGTCACTTGTCCTCCAATTCACAATGCATGTCATTTCTAATGTTTAAGGGGATTGATTTGATGGAACATAAGCTAAGGTAGGGTCCCACTATTTTGCTTGACATTTCTAGTTTCATTCAAACCCCTTTATTTGCCATTTGATCCATGTGGATATTGAGTGTTCTAAGGATCTTGTATTTTTAGAATTAGTCTAAAAAGTTGTATAAAATAAAGTGATCAAGTTTTACATGTGTTAAATAATAACTAAAACACATTACCAATAAATATAAAGATTATGTTCTCCTTTCATTTGATAATATTCAATCCCTTTATAAAAGGGCAACTTCTACTCAAGTGTTTGTGAATTAATGTAAACCCAAACATAAACTATTTCACAATTTCTAATTTAGTTGAGAACAACCCCTTCACCCCCATAAAGTTAATAATTATTATTGTTAAGGAAAAGTTCATATTTAGGGAGAGTTCCCAAAAATATTTACAGATATTATTACGAGTGATCTAACCTCTATTATTACGAGTGATTGTTATAGCAAGATTTGCCTCATCATTGGCTACTATTCAAAGGGTATTTTTCATATACCGCTTGCACTTGGTACACGCGAAAGACGCACGGGGTCGTTGGTTCGTGAACATGTTCTTCGTCCGATCTCCACCAAATCATGAAGCTCCTGCTTTGTTCTTCGTGCTGACTAATGAGAGATGCCTTAATGCTCTCCTTTCAGCGGGTCTCTTTCCATCGAATTTAGCTCATTTATTCTAGATATGAGACCTAGAGTTTATGAGTACCTTGAAGCTTGCAGTCATTAGTGGCAGGCACTCTTGCCATTGACAAATGGGAATACATCAATGTCTTCTAATCAATGGATTTCTCAAGTGTTCGGAACTGACTCCTTTATTCACACTTGTAAAATGTACTTGGTGCCTTGATACCTACTTTCATTATTGGTAGGTTGTCCTGTGTTTGTTAATGGTATACGTCAATGACCCGTAATCAAACGATGTCTCATTATGTTCGACCTCAACTCCTTTATTCACATGATGTAGACTTGCACCTTGGCGGATAGTGTAGAAGACTTGAAGACATCACTATGTGGCCGCAACTTTCTTGAGCTATTGCTTCACTTTCATTGGACCATCACTTGTTCGACTATAGTAATCATGGGAGATCAAATTGTACTCCTTCGTATACAAATATCTTCAGATTGGTTTTGAGATTGGTTTCACTGGGCCTTTTTCGTGACTATGACAACTTTTGGCATATAACTGCATTTGTATTTTCCTATTCATGGCCACGAGCACTTGATTGGTATATGTTCCACATGGATCTAGATTGTATTCTTGGCAGCCATGTATGCAAAGTTAGTACATAATGTAATGAGAAATCAAGTTCGTCCAACTGGTTCTCTACCATTCCACTCCTGGGTTATTAATAATGTATGTCGGCTATCGCTGATACTCCTCTGATCTCACACATTATGGGGCATCTTCTATAGCAAGATTTTCCTCACCATTGCTATCTTGCACATAGGGCCTTTTTCCATTTCCCTATGCAGGCTTATTATCCCTTTTTGATGAATCCACAGCTAAAAATTAACATTTTTTCCACATATACGTACCCTATCAGCTATACAACAAGTGTATACGTAGGCTGCTCCACTACAACCTGCGTACATCGGGATTTGTGCCAGAAAATACAAAATGGAGTCGAGTTTCCATGTCACAACAAGAGATCTCTAATCCTTGGCCTTCCATATACTAGAAACGTTCCGAATCAACCCTTTAGTTGCATTTTGAAGTCTATAAGAGCACAATTTTGAGCTATGGAAAGGAGAAATCACTCAAATTTGAGAGCAAAGTTACTTTGGAGAAATTACTTTATATTGAGTCTGCATCCCTTTGTCCCTCAAGTCTGAACACTATGTTCAGCCCCCAAGCTCTTTCCTTATTGTTGAGAGAACCTCATTATCTCTCTCATTTGAGTTTGTCTTTGGTGGAGGAATGAAGTGATGGAAGCTGAGTTGGAAGGAACTTGGTTTCTTGGTTTCGAACCGTGCCAACATGGAAGTCTTTAATGTTGTCACTTCTGTTGATCAATTATTAATAGAAATACTCCTTTCTCATCCTATTGGTATCGTGAAGATATTTGATTATTATCCATGGGCATGTTTGTAATGTTTATTAATGGATTATGTTATCTAATGTGTTAATTTCCCTTTTATATTATCACTATATACTTGCTCTATTTATTTGTTAAGAACTTCATAAAGCTATATAGTATAAAACTTTGGGTCGATGTGCTCAACCGTAGAACATCATCGAAAGTTGGATCGAGGTAGGCCTATATCTTGTCATATAATGGAATTGAGTTGATTTCTACATTTATAACTATATATATATATATATATATATGAAAAACAAAATCACCCACAAATTGAAAAATAATTTTTTTTTATGTGATAATTTCCAGAAAAAACGCTGTCGCCTATTCCAAGTCCGAAATTAATCATGCACGATTAAGTTTAGTGTTTGTGCCCATACTTCCGTTCCACTCACATTTTAGATGCCGATAATTTGTGACAGGGTGTAAAATTCCCAACAGAAATATTTATTCAGCACGTTTCGATGAGTGATAGCTCACCCTCCGCCAGCATTTAAAATCAAAATGTTAATATTTCTGGATATCATGACAACCGTACCATATTCTTATTCTTTTATTAACGTCAATGGCAATCCTATACACCTGGAAAACATCATATTTTCGTTACTCTACATATAAGGATTTTCATTATTATATATATAAAATCAAGGAGGATTTTCATTATTATATATATAAAATCAAGGAATGTAGGTATGAGTATGAGGGAATTGTGAATAAAGATTTCATGTAAGATGTATATACACGTTGGAAAAAACTGATTGACTGAAACATATATCTCCTGCGAATTATAATAACAAGCGCATTATAATAACAACCACAGCTTACTTGTTTCAAGGCTTTTAGGTCTTTTGCTTTTAAATTTTGGGTGACATAATAATAAAACTGAACCATGTATGACTTTATAAATGACATACTTTTGTGGCCCAGAGCCTTCGCCGAAAGCAACGAATAAGTGGACGTGTTCAGTGTGGCGGAATTGTCGAGATCTTCCAGATATTGACTTGGATATAATTATAGCATTCCAAGGCAGTTAAGGAGCACCTTTTCTTAAATGTTTTAAGCAACGCCCAACCAGGCCAGCCCGGCCCGTTTGGCGTTTATTCCCATAAGAAACCGAATATCTCGAGGGCAAATCCCCGTAGCTTGTGAATTAAAATATATTGATAGAGTCCCATTCGTTCAAAAAGTATTTAAAATTTTAACTCTTCCTACTCGCGAAGAAAACGTCCTTTGGCGAAGTGATATGGGCGCACACAATGCCTTCTTGTACGGCCCTACGTTCTTTCGGCTGATGGACTGTCTATCGGGTTGGAATATATCTGTCATGGACGGTGCTTTAGATGGATAGAAATCTTATCCTAAAATATTTGATTGTACTTGTATGCAGAATTAAACTAGCATATTTTTGAAGTAGGGGAATCTGTAAGTTAATTGAGGTGGTTATGTTATTTAAAGATTACATGATTTTGTTTTGCAATGGAAAATGAATATTTCACAAGTTTAATTTTCATTACATTTTTTAAAATATTTTCAATAACACTGTAATTCCAAATTTAAATAGCCTAGTTGCATGCCCACTGCAATATATATATATATAGAGAGAAAAATGTTTGTAAACTCATCACAAAATATATTTTTCTAAATAAATGAAAATTTCAATTTCAATATTTTCAATCATACAAACAAAACATTTAAAAATTATAATATATTGAAAGTAAATATTTTCAATGTTTATATACTTTAAGATATACATTTTAAATCCTCTCTAGCTTACAACATTAAAATATACACTAATTTTACACTCTCTGTAATTTACAAGTTTTATCCATAATTCTCATGTTCTAAGATGTTTTCATTCTATATTTAAACTCTCTCTAACTTACACAATTGTTATCAATAATTGACATGACATAGGATGTGATTTATTTTATATTAAAAACGTGTTCCAGAAGTCAAGCACCCATCACATGTTAAATACAATTGCGTGTTAAGTTAAAATTTAATTGGGGAAGAAAGAACTTTTGGGATAAAATGAAGTTAGTAAATAAAATAAAAATAAAAAATATGAATGTTACAAAGTCTTTTGTGAACTAGTTTTTGTCAAATATCTCTATTTAAGATAAGTCAAATGAAGAGCCCTTTTGCACACACAATTAAATAAAATAATTTTTAATTGTCTTGGGGGCATTTTGTTAATAAAAAAAAATTATGCTAGGCTTTGTAATCCTACAGTGATCTATATGTTATGTCATCTATATAAGAATCTGTCCTTTTTCACAGTGCATTGCTTTATTATGTATTTATCATAAGATCAAGTCAATGAAAATTTGTATAAAAGTAAATCCTTCACAATTTGATGCTTTATGCTACGTTAGAGTGCCTTTTGAGGGACTTTAGGAGCTCTATTCCAAATTAATTTAATTGAACTCCATGATATCTTAGTTTTCTCTAATTTCATTTATACTTGCAAAAAAAAAAAACCCTAAATTTTAATAAGTTGTGTACTTTTTCCCAAGTGTGATAATTTTTGGCATAGTGGCCAACCCCTTCTCAAACTTGTTGGCGAGATCTCGCACAAAGATCCCTTTTTTTGTTCTAAAATCTATGTAGCTTTTCGTGCCACTGTTTCACTCTTTGACAGAAACTCCAACACTTCCTCCTCGCCCTCGCCCTTCTTCTTGTACTTGTAGAGCATAAAAGAGTTAAAATATGATTTTATACCCAAATGCATTGGATTAGTAGTATATTTAGATTTGAGAATATTTGAAAACATTGTCCAATAAGTACCAAGGTAAGCTACTAATTTCGTTGGTTATACCTAGTATAATAACCAATTGAATATATAGTACCATATTCAAATAGCCTAACCAAACCTCATTGTCACAATACGCTTTAAAGAAAATAGTTTTAGACTCTCCTCTTTGTAAGAGTTGAACTTGCAACTTTGAAAGTTAAAGCAAAGCCTTAAAGGCAGTGCATTAACCAAATAAGACAATATCTCACTCTAATAAAGTGGAGTGTCTTCTTAGCCTTATAGTACTGGGGCCTAAAACCCCCAAGTGTCGCACAACAACCTATTTAGGCCAACCTCCCCCAAAAATTGAAATTGTGTAACATCCCGCTCTTGCGCGCACTGAACAAACTTATTGTTTGAGGACACTTGCATGCAAGTGATCCAGGTCTTTATACTATTGGTTGTTTTAATTATGATTATGAGATATGGTGGATTTGATGATATCTTATTTTGTTGTATTTACATCGACACGTGCTATTGATTGGGTTCTCCCGAGTGTCCAGGACTCTGGACGTTTGAGGATGTCGAGGCATCAATGAAACTCTGTGGACTCTGGATCGAGTTAGGGAGTGGACTGTTAGGGTTTGAATGTTTTTGATGTGACATATGTACATATGACTAGATATTATGATGTTGATTGTTATTGCTGACATGATTTGTTGATGGACGCAGGCTGACGATAGCTTGTTGGCCAGACTCACATTTGGAGTAAAGGGGTCATGCATGATAACCAGAGACATTGAGGGAGAGGTGTGGCAGCAACCTTGCCACAACCTACTAGCACTCTCATCGTGGATTGAATTATAGGTTAACGATTACCTAGTTCGAGAAGACCCATGATGTCGTGAGGGAAGACTATGACAATCGCTCATGATAATTCTAAGGGGCGCACAATAATGCAGGGTCCTTATTCCTTAGAGTCCTTTAGTCTCCCACAAGATCACCTAACGGAGTATTGACTCCAGGGTTTGAAGTCTACCAAATTCAGTCAAGAGGCGACTGACACCCTTGGAGCACGTAGTGCGTCTTGAAGGGAACATCGCGCGAATAAAACAGAAAGAGACGAGTGGCACCCTTGGAGCACGTAGTGCATCTTGAAGGGCACGTCATGCAAATAAAATAGAAAGAGGCAATTGGCACCCTTGGAGCACGTAGTGCGCCCTGAAGAGCACATTGCGATTTTGATTATGGTAAGTTAATAAACCTAATGCCTAGAAAACTATGCCTCCTTAGGACCTGGTCGACCTTAAAATGAATGATGTGATAAGTAAAGTTTATAACAATTTTTCCCTTAAGAATTGTCGCCAAGCCTAGTGAATTGAAAACCTAAGTCTGAGTAGAACCTTTGAATAAAAAAAAAAACTAATTAGACATGTAACAAGAAAGGGGTAAAGAAAATTCAAGCATTAATCATTAAAGTGGAAATTTTAATAAAGGTTTAATTAATAAAAGGGGTAATTGGTTGTTTTTGTCTAAACCTATTAATTCTAAACTTAGTTAGAAAAAGGGGAAGCTTAAGGAAAAGGGGAAACTTAAAGAAAAGGGAAATGTCTAATTTAGTAAGGAATCTAGCCTTTGGAACTTTCTATTTATGAACTCAACTAGGATTTAAGTAAGGCGTAAGTCATTTAAGAATTGTAAGGGAATAATGGGATATTGAGGAGTATTTTTAGAAATGATTTTAGGTGGGTGAGGGAAATAGGCAAATTTAATTAATTAATAAATTGATTTTCTGGTGCAACTAGGGAATCGAACGACATGTGTACGGGGGAGGTTTTTCGTAATTAATTAAATGGAAAAGGAATCTAATGAGGGTTTGGGAAAATAATGACTAAGAAAACTCTATAAAAAGGATGGTGGAGGAGGAGTATGGATCACATCTGTCTTGCGTAACGTTACGCTTCATAAATTTTATCTTGACTGAGTTTCTCTTGTGAGAGTTGGGATACCCAGCTCGGGTAATGAGTGGTAGCTCGACCTTGCGAGGCGAGCTGGGTAATAGAATTCTCTGGTATTGTGTGTGTGGCCCCTTTGTGATTCGGGGGGCTCAGGGGGAAGAATAGTACTCCTAGCATTGGCTGGGAGGTACTGGTGAGGTCTCATTGGTCGACAAGCGAGATATGGATGGAGCGCACGTGTGGGACAACGTCTACAGGATTATCTCCTTCGGATTCGGTATGTGTATTTGAATTTTGTTTGTATTTTTAGTTAAAATTATTATGTGTAAGAAAATAATAATGATGCTGAAGCAACCGGTGCATTTCCAGTTGAAGCTATTCTATCTGTTCATAACAAGACATTAAATCTAAGATTTTAATCAGTTTCAATTTCTATTGTGGTTTTAGGATGTTGGTTGTTGTCGAGCCAGGATCTTAAAACTTGTTTGCTTGTAGCCCCTCCCTTCAGTGGCGATTACTTAAATTCCTCTGCTAAATTTTTTAAACATATTATTGCTCGGAAGCAAAAAACCTTAGAGACTTTAAGTTTTGTCCAAACAGGCTCTCCCCTTCAGTTGTGATGTTTGGAATTTCGATTCTTGTAGATTGCGTTTTTCTTTTGTTTTTCTGGGCAATCGGCTATTGTCTCCCTTCCTTTGTTTTGGATTTTTTATCCCATCCCTTCCTGCGATTATTTTAAAATATTTAATGTGATTTGATGGACTGTATTTTGTTTTTCCTTTAGAAGTTGGTTTGATCTTCTGGTGGCCATAACAAGCTCAGGCTCCCAACCTTACCTGTGTTTTGTTAAAACCTGTGATTTCGTTTTAAGGCTGGGAAGAGATTTGATTTATAATATTTTATTGTGAATCTTTTTCCGGACAATGTATTTTTTTTCATTTTGGAATGATTGTTTTAAATGCGACAGGATAGTGCATCGCTAGTTCTCTGTTTGGTGAGGGCACTTCTATTGTATTTATCAAGAGGATTGTCATTATGCATTCCACGGAAAATATAAAGTTGGGCATTATATAAGGATGTGTGTTCTTATCCTACTTGGGCATCTCTTTTTAATTGTTTTAATGTGATTCTGTTCAAACTGCTTTTCATTTTCTTCCTAGAGGTTTTCTCCATTTCCTCGTGGCCAAAACAAGCCCATACCAACCATTTCCATGTGTTTAATCTTATTGCGATTATGCTGGACTGCGTTTGTGTTTCTTCCTAGAGTCATTCTTAATTTTTGTGGCCATCTCACGCATAGGTCCCAACCTTTCCACCTGTAATGCATGGGGATGAATAACCCAACCTCCTACCATTTCCATGGCAACTGTTGCATCTCTGCATTGGTGTGTTGTTTGTTCCTCCTCAATGCCTTAATAGCCACCCTCCCGTGGCGTTTGGGAGTGTGCTCAACACAGGAAGGAAGAAACACCCCCTTATAAGCAAGCTCGATACATGTCACCAAAGCTGTTGTCTCCAAAGGGCAGTGTATATAATATTCATCTTCATCGTCATGGAAATCTTAAAAGTTGTGCTTTTGCTGCAAACAATGATTCATATTGTGCAGTAAACTGTTGTAAGAATGTATTTATAGCATGAGGTGAGGATCACATCGCACAAATGACCCCACTCCATAACCTTTTGTGCGTTGGTAGTTGCAATTTGTACACTCCACCTAAACTCACTAAATAACTAGCAATCACAAATTATCCTTGCGTATACACCTGATGGGTAGATGTTCATTCTGGATCAGTGTCTGAAGGATCGATTCCCCTCGTCGGTGGTCGATTGCTGACATGTAGATTATTTAACCTGTCCATTGAATTTCCAGATCGTGTGATTGGTTACTTACATCAGTTTTATTATTTGACCAGGTCACTAATTCAAGGAACGGTGGACTGGCGGTAGCTTTTATTGCTGATTCTATTAGTTGTTTTAATGCTTATAGAACATCGCATCTGTTACCCATGATTTTGGTCATCTTGATGGTGTATTGATGATGGTGTACTCAGGCTCCCAACAAGAACTTTCTCCTGAGAAAAGTGGCATTCATCTCTTCCTAGAAAACATATTTTTGAAGAGAGGTCGCAGGTTGCTTATAGCCTAGGGTGCGAGAATGACCCATTCTTGTAGGCTGCCTTCAGTTAGGGTGTGAAATTCTCGCACTGTGCTATATATCTAGGGTGTGAACTTGTTCTCAAGCTTGGAAAAAGATGAGGTCTTGATGGTTCTAGAAGGGAATCTTCTAGAGAATGGGTTGGTATTCGAATGGTTATCATGTTACTGGTTTCCCTAATTTGGTGGGATCATTCTCATCCATGTAACCATCTCATCCTCTCTTATATATTGATAGGATTCTCATGGAAAAGGTTAAGCAAGATTAATTGGAGAATTGGTGAAGAAATTGTGTGAAGAACCCAGCTTGAACAAGAGCTTGGAGACTCTAGCAAGTCTATCAAGAGGAATTGGATCTTCTTCATGCAAGGATCGAGAAAGAGTGTGTGTTGGAACCAAGAGTCACTGAAAGGAAGCTTGCGACATCAAGGAGATCAGGTTGTATCTTCTACTTTCGATTAATATGATATAGCGGCATGTCCTTTTCCCATAAAGTCATTCTTACTCTATTGTGTAATTCCTTTATCATACACATAAGTTGACGATTGAATATATTTTGCTATCTTCACTTTGGTTGGTTTGTGTTGTCTTAGTCTTGACTTCACGAGAGCACCAGAGCGAAGCGGGAGCAACAGAGACCTTAGGAAGCGATACAAAGGTATGTCCCTTGTTCCTCTTTACTAGCTAATTCAATGGTCATAACTTAGGGAAAGAGTCATGTCCTGTCCTATTTTGTTCTAGATCTAGCTGAATCTAGGGAGATCTGTTAGTGTCCGCACCTACCGATTAGTCCGATAACAACGTCAATTTTAGGCTCCTATGGAATAGTTGTAATATTTTAATACCTTGATTAATTTAGGACAACGCATTGCTGGAGGAATTTGTGATTGGCCAGATAGTTGTTTTTCTTTATAAAGTTGATGGTTTTAGGACAACGCACTATCTTAAGATCATCTGGAAGGCAGTGTATTTTAGGTGTTGTTAATAGTTTTGTTTTTATGGTTTCATAAAGGACACTAAGTTGAAGATTGTGGAAATGGCAGGTGATATTTGAGTTGCTATTTAATGGGTTTTGTAATCGTTCATAACAGACATTGAGCTAAGGTACCTGTGGATATCATGAATGTTGTTGACACAATCCTTGTATGATTATTTTTAATTAATAATTTGTTAATCATAAGATACAGATCACTTCTTTATAGTATTTTAAAGGGGCACATTTAAAATGGTAGGGAAGCATGGTTATATGTTCAATGATAAATTATTAATGTTAAATAATAATTTCTTCATTTTAAGATACTTCATTCCCTTTTGGTTATGAAGGGATGTAATTTAAAGGTAGAAGGTAAGGAAGAGATTATTCCTGGAGTTGTGTCTGGGAATCTTCACCTCGATAATCTAGTCCTAATGTAATATAGAATTGTAGATCAGATAGAAGTTTTTACATGTCAAGGGTTTATGGTTACTTGTTTAATATTGATCTGGAGAAGTTAAAAGTGCAGTTGATTTATTGATTAAAATAAACCCGTTGAATGAAAGGGTAAAAAGATACTTGAAGTTGTCATATGTTGGACATTAACTTATGGTTGGTTATATTAAATGGGTTACTATGTGTTATGTGTTTCATGTTGAATAATAGATGGCAGTTGGTTATATGTTGTTATACCACATCTGACTGCCTTGTCAGAAAACAAGAATTCTATCTGGTTCATTGCGCAATTTAAAATGTATTGAATGTAGTTACCCTGCATCATTTTATGTTGGTTGATTCAATGCTTCATTTATTGTTTTCGCCTAATTTATGACAGTTTAAGTTGGTACTTCTGGCACATTGGATTGTGTCACGATTGAAGGTTTAGAATGGTTTATGTTGTGTCTTAGTTACAATCGCATTGGTCACCATGTGGTAGCATGAATCCTTCTGATTGGATCATTGCGCACTTGGATCGATAAGTGTGCATGGTAACCAAGACTTGGGTCTTATTCTTTTTTATGATGATGATCACTTTTGGAATTGATGTTTGCACCTGGCTCTGTAACGTTTTATTGTGTTGTTTCTTGCTTGTCATAATATTTTAGTTACTTGTATCTTGATGTTGGTTGCATTGGGATGATATGATGATTGTCCTTAGCTTAGAATGATTGGTTTGCTTGTGTCAGGCAGGATGTAGACACCTCCTTATTCCTCAGAACAGTCACCAGCCTTGAGACCTTAAATGGTCAAAATTGATGGGAACCTGGGCTTGAGTGTTTCTTATGTGTCCTGGAGGCCCTAACCATTACAGGGTAGGACAGGCGGGTAGTCGTTTTTTATTTTTCATCTAATTGAATGGCGTATGTTGTTTCCCGTTGCATGATGTGCTAGTATGCTAGGTCATTTTGTTCCTTGTTGCGTGATTTTCATGCTTTGTGTTTGTCATCGTGTTGCGATGTTTGAATGTATGGTCATTATTACTTTCTCAATATATATATATATATATATATATATATATGGGTTTTGCATCACATGTTGTCGTAACAACTAGGTTAGTTACAACTTGTGACTTTGAAAGTTAAAGAAAATCCTTAAAGGCAGTGCACTAACCAACTAAGCTAACACCTCAAGAAAACTCAAATAACATGAAGCATAAAACAAGTAAATTTGAGGGAAGCCATTAACATTCAATACACAACATATTGATATAATAAAAATTAAGCTAATCCATTTATATACTATAAAAAACCCATTATCCTACAAAGGATTTATTCTCAATCAAATCAAAACATCTAAAAGCTATTTAGAAGAAGATGAATATTTTACAATGATTATTTGTATCAATTTAAGGAATGAAGAATATCATTGTATAAGATGAATATTTAATAATGATTATTTGTATCAATTTAAGGAATGAATTATATCATTGTATAATTACTTATAATTAGGAAAGGATGGAGGACAAAATTTGCTTCGTAGGCCTTGTTGTTCTAGCTCAAGGTTTAGTGTCATGTTTAGGGTTCGGGTTCAGAAGAAGTCTCAATGGATTATAAGTGAAGGTATCCTTATCTTGGATCTTCTTTGATTCGATAATGAATGTGATACCGAGGAAAAAATGTAAATGGTGTTTACCTGCCTTGGATAGAAAAAGTATCTCTATCCTCTAATCCAACATACTTGCCCAATTGTCCATATGATATCGGTGCTTCCAGATAAGTCCATTGGCTTCCATCTTTTGACTACTCAATATGTCCAAACAATGAAGAAGATAATTAATAATTTCATAGGAAATAATTCTCTCTAAATGTATGAACTACTAAATTGTTTGACAAACACAATTTATCTCACGGAAGCGTTCTCTCTAAATTTAAGAACTACTAAAATGTTTGATGAACTAAATTTATCTCTTAGGATGTGTCTGGGAAATTAGAGAATTTTTTACATCATACAATGCAAGAAACTCAAACAACTTTCAATTAGAAGCCTTGAAAAACTACTAAAATATTTGACCAACACAATTTATCTCTTTTGACATTGGATATGTCTAGAAAAATTAGAGCATTTTATACATCATATGACACAAGAAACTCAACCGACTTTAAATTAGAAGAAGCGTTGAAAACTTTATCACGGAAATGGCACAAGAAGTTTTTTTCTAATAAGGTTTGACAAGGTTGTGGTATGCACTCAATGAATGAATTTTGCCAATTTAGTAGTTCTAGATGGGTGTGTGAGTGTGTACTTTCATATGATCTTCTTGCTTTCTTTATTTTCAAACATATTTCGACAATATATTTGCAAGAATTGCCCAAAAAACATTCCCAATGAATGGAAAAATATGTATGCTCTTTATAATCGATTAGAAGAAAACATCATCTATCTTATTTGCACTAATTTAACAAGATTTACAAACTCCCTAAAACACAAAAGGTTATAGTTTTAAAGTTAAAAAAAAAGAAGATAGAAGAAGATTGCAAAATAATAAACAACAAACCCAAAAGGCAAAAGATTATAGTTTAAAAAAAAAAATACAAGAGGAAGATTTGCAAAATAATAAATAACAAAAATGATGAGGGAAAATTCCAAAAATTAACATGTCTTCATTTATATCTTCTTGACCAAAAATAGGAACCCCTAATCATCTTGAAGATCTGATTTCTCTCTCTCTCTATAAGGGCCTTGAAATATAAATATAACTTCTATATTAAAGTATTAAACTTTTCAGCCGTTTTTCCTCGTTTTGGTCAAATATAAATATTTTGGCATTGTCTAACTGTTTTATGAAACGTTTTTTTTCGTTGGAATCTAACGACATAAATCTACACGAAATCACTTTTTGTTTTTGTTTAAAATCCATTTCTGAATGCAGAAATGGAATCAATATGCTAAAAAAAACCCGAGGCACTCGGATTATAAAACAATAATCACTCAAATCTGTGGATCTACCAATTTCTTGTAGGATTTCGAGCAAATGTGCTCAGAAAAAATCGTTGGAAAAGAGTCATTTCATAGAACGTTTAGACTACGACTAAATATTTTTGCTTAGCATTTGAAAGTTAACCATAAAAAATCACTATGTGTATATAATGTTATGAAGATAAGCCTCTAAAATATGAGGATTAGCATTAAATTGTAAGAAGTTATTCAACATTTCATATCATTAAAAAGTTTTTTTTTTCCTTCATTAGGCTTAACTGCTAAAAATTGTCGTCAAAATAAGTATTTTTTTTTTTAAGATTAAGACAATCGGTAAACCGACCAACTGCTAATTTCCAAATTCCACCTCTAAGACGTCTTTGGGATATGTTACTTTCAATATTTGAACATGGATAAGTGATTTAACGAACTCACTCCCTACCCTCCCTTGGAGCTATAATCCTGTGACTAATAAGTTCTTATGTCCCCTTGTTTTACATGTTGAGGTTCATTTTTTGTTTAGAACATTTCGTTGGATTAAATGTTTTTCTCCCTTTTCTACCCTACTTTGGGTTTTAAACAAGCCTAAAATACCTTCAATAAGTAATTTTAACTTACTGCATCAATTTTCAGTTATTTTCGGATCAATATAGTTATATTTGAAGTATCTGGCATTTCAATCATAAGATAACTCTTCGGTTTTTTCATGAAAAGTGATTTTTGGTGCTTGTGAACAATTAAAGCTTGGTTTTAAAGAATATGTGTAAGTTCATGTATTTGTTGTATTAGGCTTGTGCCATTTGTACCTGTTAATTTTGAGATTTTTTTATTGGAATATAGGCATTCCAACCGTAAGATATATGTTAATTTTGGAGACATAAATCTTATTTCCTCTATAAAATATATGAATATGTGAAAATGTTATTATATTTTCTTATGATGACTTTTACAATTACAAAATAACCTCTTTCCAAGAAATATGTCAATAACTATTACAACTATAAATAACCTCTTCCCCACACATCTATCAAAAATTGAAAACCTAAAATGAATCCATTCATCAAAATTTACAAGATTCTCATTGTTGAACACCTATTAGTTTGACTACACAAATATAAGAAACCAAAACATGTGTGTTTAGCAAAGAATAATTAAAAAACTTATAAAAATAAACCACCACATTCACAAGGAAGAGGAATTGAAAAAAATACTAATTAAAAAGGCAGAGCGAGCTGAGATTTCTGGAGGAGAGACCACTCAGGGGTAACTGGGAGTATTCATCAGTTGTCAACATGTAAGTACATAGATATTAACTTTCGTGGGATTCAGTTGTTATCATTTTGTATTAAACCATTTATATGTGCAATGTAATCGATACCATTGATAGTTTGTGATGGGTATATTTGATCTATTGTCGAGATACATATGATTGAATCTTGTATATTTGATTTGAGAATATATAATATGCATTATAACTTTTGTATTAAAATTTTCAATTGTTTTTTTTTTCAAATATAAATATTTTTTCTTAGCATTTATAAGTTAAATGTAAAGATATATATTTTTTCATAGATCCATATATATATATTTGTAACATCCTGCTCCTGGGCACACCTGCTTTGACTTATACTTTGAATACACTTGCGTGCAAGTGATCCAATTCATTATATGATTGATTATTTCACTTATGGATTATGATGATGTTGGGATATGATGATATGTTATTTGATTATATATGTGTCGACATGTGCTATTGACTGGTTTCTTCTGAGTGTGCAGGACTCTTGACGATTAAGGATGCCAATGGCATCGATGGACCTCCTTGGAATCTGGATCGAGTCAGGAAGTGGATTATTTGTGGTTTGAGTATTTATGTTATTGCATATGTGACATATGGCTGGTATATTATGACGATGTTTATGGATCACTGACATGTTTTGTTGATGGATGAAGGCTGACGATATCTTGCTAATCATACTCACATTTGGAGTAAAGGGGACCTTTGACGTAGACCCACGACCCTCAGGCCAAGATCCACACAGGATCGATCTTCTTCGAATCTGTAGAACTGAATTAGTTCTTTCGGGCCCTCACTGGAACCCCACGAATTTGATCCACAGGTGCTTCCATGAAAACCCCACCTACACAACGTGCACCAGCCGTGAGTCTTCACCTCTTTCTACTGAACCCAAAATAGAGTTCTCCATTGACCCAACGGTCCTAGTTGTATCAGGATTTTGGTGATCGGGAGTTTGTAATGCAGTGACCGAAACCACTGCCTCCTCTACCTTCCAAACCCCGAAATGCCAAATGTCGAAAGGGGGTGTTATTCCTCCGAATGCTTTCGGGATTTCGAGATATCACGAGTCGGGACTCCATGTCTCTTGACTCCTGGCCTCTCGAACACCCGGGTCCTGGAATGCCGAAAAGGGTGGTCCATGACAAAGCGCTACCAACTTTCGTGATTCAGGAAACCGTGATGCAAGTGTTCCCTCTGTTCTCTTTCTTTCCAATCCACGGTGTCCGAATCCCCCAATTCTTGAAATGTTGAAATCTACCCGTGACCATGGTCCACTATTCGGGATTTCAGAATTCACGATTCCGCGATTTCGGCTGCAGACGGTTCTTGGTCCTTCGATCTCCCGAACCCCGAAATGTCGAAATTCCGAAATGAATGCTTCCTCCGGGACAACATCCCTACTCCAAAGGCATGTTGCATTTCGCGACTTCAGGGTTTTCAATGCAAAGTGCCCCAGCTTCTTATCATTGAGATTTCTGAAATACCGAACCCCGAAACACTGAAATGCTGAAAAGACATTTAGCCTTAGCCTTCTCACAGATCTGTGAGATCCGACGGTCCACAGGATTTTCAACACTTCTCCATGAAGCGTCTCCACTGTTTGTTTCATCTCTTCTCCTGCGCGACCTCCCAGAGGTTAAACTCCATGCGCCTTCCTTCGAATCCGACGCCTATCGGTCCTTTGCACTAGATATGACGGCCTAGATCTGTTTCTCTTCCTTGTGCTCTCTCCTCCTGTTGTTTGGACGTGAAACTCGACGGTCCAGACCTTGGGAATCATTGACATTAATGGTGATCTCCCTCGCACTTGTTAACGGTTAACACCATTGACCGGTAATCAAGTGGTTTCTTCCATGTTCGAAATCAAGACATCTATTCACATGGTTAGGATCGTACCACGTTGGGATTGGTGAGAAGACCCTGGGTTGAGTAACCACTTTGATATATGCTTTGCCCAGGCTGCGAAGGAGTTTCTATTGGACAAAGAACACATACACTGTCACATAGATCCACTTTGTATTGGTCGTGGCTATGTCTTGTCATCTCATAGATCCACTGTGTATTCTTCGTGGCTACGATCAGTCAGAGTCATCAGAGTATAGATCCACATTGTATCTTCAGTGGCTATACCTTTTTTATCAATACAATTATGGATCCGCAGTGTATTTGATGGCGACCATATCTTGCAAGTCTTGATCACCCAAGCATAGGTATGCCTGCCTTGGGTTTTGAAATATGTTATGATATTTGTTGGATGTTTGTGTCCAGCTTCGGTCAGGTTCTCCGAGCCTATACCCTTGCTTGAACGTCTACAAAGAATTTCAGTTATCAGTTCGCATCTTCTAACTTCATACTTTGGGGGGCATTCTGTTACACGTCAAAATTACTCAATTGGATAAGTGTTGCATGTTCCTCTCAATTGTCGTAAGTGTCGCATCTTCCTTACAAATTTCGCAAGTGTCGCAAGTTGTTCATAAGTGTCGCAAATGTTGTTCAAGCATACTTCCTTAACGACGACACTAAGGAGGCACTTAAAACACCTCATACACTTGGTTTGGAGAAGGAGAACTGGTTAACTGAAGTCAAGGAACTCTTGACACCTGAGAAGAGCTCATAATCAAAGGTTCTGAGGGTGAGCGCTATCCTATATAAGTCTAG
>ML782003.1:1483516-1500587 GCA_009831015.1 Picea engelmannii | reverse complement strand
GCTGCAAACCAAATCAGACAAAAGAGTATGGGGGGATATGACTCCACGAGAGGGAAATGGGGATAAGGGATTAAGGAAGAGTGGTTAAGTCAAGGGGGATTAATTCAAGGGAATATTATAATATTATTCCTAAAGTCAAAAGTCACGTGATATAATTTTTATCCTAAGTTCTTAAAGGTTGGGAATGAGTCACCAAGTGGAATCAAAGGTAGTTCATAAGGTGACAAGTGTCAAGTTAAGAGCAAGCAAATATATTGTTGGGAATTAGTGTAATTCTGGGATTCTTTCCAATCATTCATTTCATCATTCATTCTATCGTTCCATTATCCATACCTTTGTTGAGAGAGCTAAGAAGCTGATGGTTTCCCTATAAATCCTTAATGGTTTGGGCTAAATAAGCAAGTTGTTAGGCCTGTGAATTAATCTCTTCGGGGGGAGAAATTTTTTTGGAATAGTTTTCCCTGTGTGCTAGGATAGTGGGTGGTGAAATCTTTGAGAAACCTTGTGTTCTAGGTTCCATAGAGCTTTGATACTTCCTCGCTAGCCTGTTGTTGAAGCCCTGGAAGGGAAGTGGGACATCCAAAGGACTGTTGAGCAGAGAAGGGGTACACTTCCTGGGGTGGGAGAGGCTATGGGGAATGAGAGGCTATGAGCTAGGAATTGTTACTGAAGTTAGAAACTTGGTATGAGTTTTATTGTGCTATCTATAGACCTTAGTTTGGCCTAGGAATCCTTTTCCTTAGTGGATTCATAGCCCTAGGTTGGGGGTGACATGTTTTTGAGAGTATATGAATAGTAGAGTCTAGGCTGGGAGGAATGTCTAAGGTCTACAACCAATTGGTAATTTAATTAAAATATAAGTGTCTTTTATGTGTTTTTGATGTTTACTATGTATTTACTTATGTTATGTTGTAACTATGTATATTTATGCATGGATAATTTGTTGTAGAATTGTATAATTGTGTTCATATGCATGGTATTTAATTATTAAATGGTATCAAAGTCATAATGAGAAGAATTCAATGAAATTCTAATACTTAGTTGTGACATAAGTTGGGTTTTTGTGTAGTGTGTCCCATCCTAGGTGGATAGGGATGCTACAAAAATATACTTAGGAACATGATTCCCCTATTAGAAACAATGACCTTAGACAACATAAAATGAAGCCAAACATGCTCTAAGAAGAGATTAGGCATAATGTATTTTATTGTCACACTCTTCTTGTAGGGCATCAAAATTTCCACCTTAGAGAAAAAATAAATAACAAAAAAAAACACAATTGTTACCATGCTTGGTCAAAATCAAATTTGACATTAAATCTATGGAAATTGACTCCCAAGGCTTATCTAGAGTGGGCATAGGAGTGCATAATCCTTGGTTCTTTATTGTAAGTTTAGTGATGGAATAAGTAGTGTACAATCCAATATATATGTTGGTGTCCTATTGGAGGTTTGTCCAACATAAGTACTTAAGAAACACTACCATTGTCTTCTCCATGTCAAAATGTCCTACTACTAGCTTGTATCATGCCTCCCAAAATTTTTCCAATGCTTGCCTAAAGGAATGCAAAGATGGCCTAGATGACACAAAATTTCATCCTGAAGGATAAGTTATAAAACTTGTTTACCTATGACCAATGTACGATATGTAGTAGCAAAGTCATGATCACTATCATATAGCTAGGGCCACACCAAATTCTCATGTCCACTACGAATTGAGGACTATGGTTCGTGCCACAAATGGGGGTTATTTGAGGTGTTCTACAACTTAATTGGTGCTTCCCTTATATTATTTTATGTCTAGGTAGAATTGTTTAAGGAATATGGAACATTTATTATGGTATTCATTTAGTAACTTTCCTTGTGTCTACATGATTTGTAGAGGCCCATGGTCATTGTGGATAACCATTTCCTTTCATAGAATACAATGCTTCCATTGACGACATTCTTGAACAATCCATTAAATCTGTTTTTCATAGGTGGGGTATCTACATAATATGTTAGAGAGTGTCTCCATGTGACAGGCCACTAGATGCCCATGTTATGTGAGGGATACACTAATGATATAAACTAAGGCACATGTCCCAATTTTGAATGGTTGTTGTATATCTCATTGAATTGGGACGAACACCATGTAGAGGAAACACTTTAGTTATTCAAATAATTTATATTGTTCATTAACCAAACAATATTGGCATTAGATCTACCCTTATTCACCTTGCTCAAGGGCTAAGTAATATGAGAGAACACCAACATGAACCTGCAAAAAACGTTGGTGAGTCTCAAGAAGCTTTGATTAGATTGATCAAATTCATGTTCAATAGTCTCTTGAGAAAGTTGTTTACCCTTATAACCATGGGTCTTCTAACCTTGATGCATAATCTCTTTCATTTTTGTAGCAATATGGGACTCACCATTCCTTTTCTGAGATCAAGTTCCCATTTTACTGTGTTATGGAGCTATGTGTAAATTTGCGAGAAGCACTGAAGTGGAAGTTTCACCCTAATCCTATTCCTTTAATCCTAAATGAGTAGAGCGAGGTAAAACCCTATATCATGGTTTCCTTCTCAAAATCCTTCCAAACATGAGGGAATTCCATGCCCAACCTCTTTCTCTTAATGTTCTAATACTTTAGGCTTGGTCATTAGGGTATCAACATTGTTGGGTTCATGCCTATTGGTATGCCTTCCCATGGCACTTAGGTTCAATTACCAATTCTTATTTATGCTCAAATGTGGATGATGATTCTCTTCGACCACTTCACATGGGACCAATGTATATGTAATTAGAACTGGAGCTATTACCAATCTATTTTTTCTAATAGTTTCATTACTTCTGGAGCTTTTCGTTGATAATAATACTTGTTTTTTTTAAACTATGGAATAGAGCTTGGAGAAACCCACCAGGCACTTCCCCTTATTTCTAGGATGGTACCTAGAGTAAACCAAATTTTGTAGAAAGCTGAGGCTTTTCAATAGCTTGCTCATTTAAGAGCTCAACATGTCACTTATGTGAATTGAACCCGAGTGGGGGGGGAAATACCCCTCAACACAAACCACTTGGGATAAACCCAATTGATTTATAATAATACTCGTTACTTCCAACACTTGGTAATTATGCTCCAAACTCATCACCAAATCGTGCCTTGAATTACTACATAATCATAATCAAAATTGTCTTTCCTTATGATGATAGAGAGAGGCAAATATAACCAAATTATAGAATGATTCTCCAAGGAGTACTCTAAGATAACATTACTTTGATTGGTGGCTTCCTATTATGAAATTATATCCCCAACACTTCAATTGTTACGATTTCTCAATTGGCATGAAGGCATTTAACAAGTATATAATATATGATGCATGAGTAACAAGTCTAAGCTTTGAATTTTTCAAGATCAATCAGACCTCATAAACACAATATAGTGTTGTAGAAAATTTAAAGGCATATAACTTGCAAAGCAATGAATTGGTACCTCACGTTTGCTATCAAACCATGAAATTATGTTGTTAAAACAAAAATGTAGTATTGTAGAAATGGATGGATCTACCTTGTAGTATGAAAGAACACAAATGTGTTTTTTCTTGTGAATATGACCTTGGAAATAAATCTTAGTCTTATATCAATTTGAAAATACAAAACCAATTCCTACACTATTGTTGCAAAAAAGGACCCTCTATACAATAAGAGTATGGACTTTGAAATAATGAAGTCTTGTAAATGATATGAAATGAAACTTGGAACAACCAAGCTTGGGAGGTATGAAGCCAATCTGTGATCACAACATGTCATTCACTGCACAATCTTCTGAAGTAACGAGAACGCTATTTCAAAGCTGTAGCTTCACCAAAATATCTACTATAGGTGACATGAAATAACGACTCTGTTTTTATTGTTGAAAATGGAGGAAATGTATTCTATTATGATGGTAAATAGGTATTGGAACAACTGTAAAACAAATTTCTGAGACACAGTTGCAAGAGGGATCCTATATACACAACTTGTGTTCCATAGATGTCCTGGAAATGGCAAGTTGAAGCTCACAGTGATGAAACCCTTTATTTGCTTCAAAATACCATTACAAAAGTAACAAACTTGTAATGAGTGTAAGATGATTTTTTTAGACCAACAATAGTTATGTGAAGTTATTCCTACAACATTTCTTATGCCTTAGAACATTTCAATTCATTTATTGCAAGCAAACTATATTATGAAAAGATATTTCTTATGCACAATGTCTCCATATGAATAAAATAATAATTCTCATGAAAATGTCCTTCACAATCATATTGACATTGGAGGATCAAACATGAACTATAGATAATTTCAAATCCTCAAATCATTGGTATGTTCCAAGTTCCTAGGATCATAATCTTATTATCAAACCATGTGAGACAAAGTGTCTTGAGGATTGAGAGAATGAAAATCAAATGCAATGAGAGGTAAAATGCAAATTTTGTAAAAATATTTAAGTCTAATTTGAAATAAACTTGGGACAACCAGATTTTCCAAATTGAAACTATAATGATACCTATAACAAGTTCATAAGGGATGCAATGGTTGTGAGGCTAATAGTGAACAAATTGTAAGGATGATACAAGGATATGATTTTACAAATTTATTCAAGACCGATTCTTTATGATAATAGAGTAGCCTTAAAAAGTTAACCATGACTTCTAGAACATCCTTTTAAGTGATGGTTGAGGTTAAAGAGTGTAACACCCCAGTTTTGGATCCCTATGAACTAGAATATATTGTGTAATTGTGACTTAGGTTGGTGAGATGGTAAAGTTGGAAAAGGGGCCAACGTGCCTAGGAAATGTAATACTTCATATATAATAATAAAATAATACATTGTTGGCTGCAAGACATACACGGACAAGAGATAAGGGGGATTTGATTCCATGAGAGAGGGGGCTAAAGGGGCTAAGTATTTTTTATTATATTTTATTTACCCATATTGGTTTTAATTGGGAAAAGTGGTTACATGATATTCTTGGGAGGAAGGCCATGTGGTTCTTGTTTTCATGTAATTATATAAACATCCCTTGTGGGTTGTTTTGGGGGTTCACTTGTTCTTATCCATTCACTCTTACACCCTTCTCACTCTTTCATTTTTGGTGCCTCTTTCTTGCTAATTCATGTGCTCTTGGTATGAGCATGGAAACAAATGGTTGGAAGAGGAGAGCCATTGCTAGATGACTGTAATCAATTATTGATCATTCTAGGAAGGAATGGATGCCTGAGTGCATGAGATTGATGGCAGTTCGGAAAGAACTGTCCACAACTGAGAATCCTTGGAGTTTCCAGCAAGTATATTTCTTGAACAATAGCACTAGATCCCTAGAGAGAAATGGAACAGCCTGAGGGAATGCATGACAGATAAACAGGTTCATTTCTTTGAGTTGTGCAGGTTGAAGGGGAAAGAGAGATGGAAATTAGGATTTTCTGTGTGGTTGGAAAATCCTAAGAGATAATTTCCCAACTGTTGCATGTTTTAGATTTTGCCTAGGACCCATCCTTGTGGATTGATAGCCCTAGCTCGGATGTGACCTGCTGTTGAGAATTGGAACAACAATGTCTATGGTTGGGAGGAACATCCTTGGTCTGCAGCTAGTTGGTGATGGTTTAATTAAAGATAAGTGCTATTTTTGTTTTCTTCTTAATTTATATTCCGATGTGTATATTTATCTCTCAGATGTATTTCATGTGCATGCTTGATGGTTATTGCTATGCATGGCACATTGATCATTTCTTTGATGGTTTAACATGAATATTTATTACTACATGTGTGGTTATTGCATTCTTTCATGATGGATTTCGAATTAATTATTACCAGAATTCGAGATCAGTTTTGAAGTGAGTTTTTTAGGTAGCATGGCCGTCTCATGGGTGGATGGGTATGTTACAGATTGGTATTAGGGATTCTGGTTGAAACACCAGACTGGTATGGGCCGAAATGAGTGAGAATCGGGAGAATTTGTTGTCGCATATTTTGGTTTGTGAAAATTTGGGGAAAATAGTGGAAGGTTAGAGAGAAAGATCCCTGAATTCGTGGGAAAAATTGAGTTTTAAATAATTTAGATTGTTTGAGAAGTTTAATGGATTCGATCTGCAGAGTTGCAGGGTCAAATTCGACTTGGAAGGTTGAAAAATTTATATTTTAATGGTCGTTATAGCGTGGGGAAAAGTTCAGAGGATTGACGACCGAGATCGTGTTCGATCTTAAGATCAACGACCTAGATTCATTCTTAAAAAATTAAAAAATTGTAATGTTTAAAAAGTTTGAAAAAGTAAGCATATCGATGACTGAGATTCATTTCAGCGGTTCGAAAATGAGGTAGATCGACGGTCTAGATTCGTTGAGGAATTTTGCTAAAATTTCTAAGTTTGAAATTCGTCGACAAAAATCTCCGATCTCCGACGAATTATGGTCTAGGGTCGAATTTTTTTTGTGAAGTCTTAATTTTGTCAACATAAATCTCTGATTGTCGACGACCGATGGTCAAGGGTCAGAAAAATTTGGCAAAGTCTTCAGTTTTTCAACATAAATCTCTGATCGTCGATGGCCGATGGTCGGGGATTGACGAGTTTGACCAAGTGTTGAAATTTGACCAAATGACATCAGAGATTGCCGATGGCCGATGGATCAGGGATCAATGAATTTGGGTGAATTTTCATTCAACCAAGTGAAATTGCCGATGAACGATGGAGAAAAGAGGGTGATGATGTGTCATGCCACGTTAACATCCACATGTCATGCCACATCATCCCATTTGATTCCTTAAGATGATGTGTCATATCATGTCATCGTCCACGTGTCATGCCACATTAGCATAGTTTCCACATCAACGAAGAGATGGTCGATCGTCGATTGTTGGGGTTCGACAAGATTTATGAACAATATTGGTTTGTTGGTGAATATGACCGATGGCCAATGATTGGACATTGAGAAGATTCGTGGGTGACTTTTGGTTTATGGAGAAAAACGACTGATTGCCAATGGTCGATGATCGGGCGTCAATGAGATCGGTGGGAAGGTTTGATTCACAAAGAAAATCACTGATTATTGATAGCTAATTGTTGATAGAAAGAATATCAACGATCCATAACACTTCTGATTTGAGATTGATGGTGCAGGTCACACTTAGGCAAAAATGTTCCATAGTTTAAAAAAAAAACAACTAAGTCTAGAGCCATTTTCGTATTTTGGCCATAACTAGAGAAAATCAAGTCGGATTGGGATGAATCTTATTATTTTTTTCTGAAGAGAGGACATATACAAAAGTGTCAGAGAGGGACATTGTCCATTTCTTCTTGGATTTGTCAGAAAATGCAAAATAGTGGTTTTTAAAGATCTGGGTCCAGATCATTGGCAGAGGTCCAGATCAAGCTGAAGCTCTTGGGAAGAGTCCAAAAATAAGACATGACAATAAACCACAAAGAAAATGAATAAATCCTAAGGGGATTGGAACGAGGATGCTGAAATAAGCCAAAATCCATTATTTTGGGCCACTTTTTGGGGATTTTTGTGGTTTTCAGAGGAAGAAAAGTGACCCTAGATCACAAAACTGAAATTTTTTATTTACTAAACATTTTATATAATCATTGAGAATTTTTTTTTTGGTTTATTGAATTTTTTTCCAGAATTGCATAGATTGGGAGATAACTAGTTTTGCTAAAAATTCCAAGTCTGTAAAAATGGGTGAAAAGGAACAAAGTTGTAGATTCTAGATTGTTGTAGTTTTTGATTGATGTATCATATTGAAAATATGAGAGTTGATATGAATTACATGTCAATATTATTAACTGTGTATCATATAAAAGTTTCTCTAGTTCCTGACACGTTTTCGTCTATACTTGACAAAAGTTGGTGTTTCTGTAAAGTTGAACCAGTGGAGAAAATGCACAAAAAGGGTGAAAGTTGCTTTTTCAGGAAGCCATAAATTTAAGCTCAGATATTGGATCAGGGAAGGAGTAAATTCGTTGGAAATATTATTCATAGGAGAATAACCTAGAATTAATAGAATTTGGAGAATTATGATATAATTCTTCTTAAACTGAGTAGAAAAAGAAAATGTAGCATTAATTGACAAAAAAATTGACATGCATAATTCTAACAAAATGGTTGCTTGTACATTTTTCAGAATTAGAGATTTAATTAGATAAATTCAAGCCTAAGATGGGATATGAGAGTCATGGAAGCATGACATAGCTTGTAGAAGTTGGTTGAGGAAATAAAGAGCTACAAGGAAAGTAATGAAAAGTGGATAAATAACTAAATACGAGTGAAACTAAAGACTTATTATTCAGTTGCTACAGAATCTAAATGAATTACAAGTACGAAAACATGGATTATCACATAGGAAAAGAATATACCAGGTGAATAATGTCATTAATGGGCATAGAAAGGAAAGGTGAGACTCTATAACCTTGATGGTAGAAATGTGTAGATAGCTGTAAACTTGATGTGAAAGAGAACATGGAGCTTAGGAGGTTATGTGTGAATCATCTCTATGTGCCAAGCACACGAGCTCCTGGGAAGGATTTTCTAGATACAACTTATCTACTCACCTAAAAGTACTTAGAGAAAGAAAGCCACTTCCATTTCTAATATCAGAGTTCATAGTGGAAGCAAGATACAATACATAAATCAGGGGTAGATTAACGAAGGTTCTTTCACTTGAAAAATGCCACTGAATGAAAATAGACTTCCATTGGGAATGGTATTAAGTGTGAAAGGTATGGTTTCATAGGGAAATGTTAAGGAAGTAATCTAATGGAAATCTAGGATTAATAGTATTTGGTTCAAGAATATTGTGGTAGTAGAGTAATGGGATGCTCTAAGCTACTTCATTCCAAGGTTCTGGAATGTTTCATAAAGGAAAATTTTGGATATGATTGCCTAAGAGAAGTTGTTGTAAATACAACACCTCGATTGGATTGCATAATGGCCAAGTGGAACTTGGATGGAAAGTGTTTAGACCATGAAACAATAATGTAGAGGAGTAGAGTGGGAGCACACAATACAACAAATATTTGAAGAAATTCAAGGACAACCAACTAAAACATAAATAAATAAATAAATAATAAGTGAACTGAAATATAAATGCACTAGAATGCATGATGCATAAAATGAAGTTAGATGCATTAGTAGGCATGTGGAAAGTGAATGCTTGGTGCATATGGATGTGCATTTGTGCATATGTACATGCTTAGATATGTATATGTCATGCTTGTGGACTTAGAATAGTTTTTTGTTATATACATGCAATACTGATGTTATATTGAGTATGACTAATTATGGATTATGTATTCAGGAAAAAATGATATAGCATGGTTAAAGATGTGGATGTTGTTGCTACTGCTTATGAATTCCATCTATTAAAGACCCACGAGGGAGGTAGGAATGGTGATCAAAAGGATGGAGGAGGAAGCATGTGAACTTCTACAAATTCCAGCTGATCAAGTAGCATCAAGTAGGTTGATAATAGCCATGCAAGTATGCATTTGATTGCTTCCAATGTTGAATGGAATTAAGGTAAGAATTCCCTCAATTATCTTTCTCAATATTTAAATTGATATGTAATGGTCGAAGGCCTAGAGTATGTAAATGTTGTTGAAGCTATAGAGAATTTACATAAATTAATAGCTGCATATTGTGTTATCATTGGTTATGAGATCATAACCAAGTCAAATCAGGAGACATAATCCTTCTATAGTAATGAATATCCATAGAACTAGTTATGTGCGAGACCATGAGATGGTTGGATATGGAAGGGCTATAGCACTATGTGAGTGCTCAATGGTATCTACTGTATATCTGATGCTGGACTACAACCTCTTTGCTAACATTGAAGAGCACTTAAGAATTGTATTATTGGTGTTGTGTTTGGGTTGAAAAGGAAGGTACCCAAATAGTCAGGCAAGTAGTAGCAAGTGTGTGGATGATGTGTTGAGGCATTGGCCATATCTTCCAACTCACCATGATGGAGTGCATGACATAGTTATGTAGTATTATGTAGTCAATGGAAGGATGGATTGTGTAAATGTAGCCATGGGTATCGACACATCGATTGTTATTTTAGTTAGTAATTATTTGTTGCATTATGAAAATCCTGTGGTGTTGCAAATGCATAATGAATTATAGTTGCATTATATTTAATATGAATACTAGCTGAAGGTGATTGAATTGTTGTTTTCTACAATTTTTATCTCGCTTTTTGGAGCTATTGAAAATGTTACAAGTGGTATTAAAGGAATTATTGAATGCATTTTGGTGAATGCTTGTATATATTATATAGCATAGAAATGATTATGCTAACAACTAAAATGACGTGAGTATCACTAACTCATGAATTGAGAACACTTCTAGAGCTGTTAGATAATGCAACAAGAAAGTTGCAGGATAGAGTAGTTACATAATGGTGAAATACAAAAAATATTTGTTGAGGGAACTGAGTAATAAAAATATTGATGACTAAGAAGAAAGAAAAGATTGGTTGATAATACATGTGTAGATAATGATGAGTTCATTCCAATTAATAGTTGAATTCCATATTAATGTCAATAATGGTTGGAAATGATTGAATTGCTGGTAAATTTCAATTATGAGATCGTTTCATGAACTATTGAAAATGTGCATGAGTACTAACAATCTTGTTCGACTACAAGAAAGTTGAGGAAAATTGCAGGTAGAATGGTCTTGGATATGGAAGGAATGTAAGCCATATGGAAGATTGATATTTACAACTATAGAGCCAAACACTATGAGAGAAAAATTCATGCCTGGAAATTTTATTTTCCTGTATAAAATAGATTTTAGAAATTAAAAGTTACAAATTGTTATGTTATGCTAACCGTTTGTGTGGTTGAATGAAAGGTTGAGAAAATTTCAAGAATAATGGTATTGGGTATCGAATTGTTGTAATCCATAATAAATATTGATACTTGCTGCTGCAAGAGCCAAACGAATTATGAGCATGAGTCTCATGCTTGGAGAATTTTGCTTTCCTGTATAAAACATATTTGACATTTATGATTAAGAATTGTTAAAATGATATCTCATGATGAATGTATGTGTATATTATAGATGAGATATTGGCTATGGAACCTGGAAGCTCAGGAAAAATAACACTATAATAAAATCGAGCTCAATGATGAAGGCATAGAATGAACAAAGTCGAATGGACTTGTTGCAACTCGACTTCTTGGAGCTGCAACTCTCAAACTTCCTAGCCGAGTGCACTGGAGCCCTGGAGGGAAGTGGAACAACCCAAGGGACTGCATGGTAGAGAAATGGGTTCATTTCTTTGGGTTGTGCAAGATGATAGGGAAGGAGATCTTGTTGGTTGGAATTGCTGCCAAAAATATAAATTCTGAAGATCATTATGCATGCTTTGGGCTAGAGTGCCTATGTATGCATGTTTTCTTTTATGACAGAATGCCTATGTATATAAGAATTTTGTTGGACTGCTTGTGCATATTAAAGGCTGGAGAGCCTATCTTTGTGATATTAATAACACCGGTATGGTGTTGTGCACTAAGGACAATGCCAAAATAAGGGGAGTGGGATGCAACACCCCTGTTTTGGATCCCTATGAACTAGAATGTATTATCTAATTGTGGCTTAGGTTGGTGAGCCGGTAACGTTGGAAAAGGGGCCAACATGCCTAGGAAATGTAATACTTCATATATATTAATAAAATAATACACCGTTGGCTGCAAGAGAGAGAAGGAAACGAGATAGGGGGATATGATTCCACGAGAGAGGGAGCTAAAGGAGATACGTCTTTTTATTATATTTTATTTACCCATATTGGTTTTAATTGGGAAAAGTGGTTACATGATCTTCTTGGGAGGAAGGCCATGTGGTTCTTGTTTTCATGTAATTATATAAACATCCCTTGTGGGTTGTTTTGGGGGTTCACTTGTTCTTCTCCATTCACTCTTACACCCTTCTCACTCTTTAATTTTTGGTGCCTCATTCTTGATAATTCATGTGCTCTTGGTCTGAGCATGGAAACAAATGGCTCAAAGGGGAGAGCCATTGTTAGATGGATGTAATAAATTACTAATCATTCTAGGAAGGAGTCGATTCCTGAGTGCATGAGATTGATGGTAGTTCAGAAAGAAATGTCCATAGCTGAGAATCCTTAGAGTTTCTAGTAGGGAGATTTTTTCACTAGTAGCATTGGAGCCCTAGAGAGAAATGAAACATCTCGAGGGACTGCATGGTAGACAAAGGGGTTCATTTCTTTGGGTTGTGCATGCTGAAGGGGAAAGAGAGTTGGGAATTAGGATTTGCTATGTGGTTGAGAAAACCTGAGAGCTAATTAGCCAACTTATGTGTGTTTTAGAATTTTCCTAGGACCCATCCTTGTGGATTCATAGCTCTGGCTCAGGGGTGACTTGCTGTTGAGAATTGGAACATAGTGTCTATGGTTGGGAGGAATTTCCTTGGTTTGCAACCAATTGGTGATGGTTTAATTAAAGATAAGTGCTCTTTATGTTTTTTGCTTAATTTATATTCCACTGTGTATATTTATATTTGAGATGTATTTCATATGCATGCTTGCTAGTTATTACTGTGAATGACATGTTGATCATTTCTGGGATGGTTTAGCACGAATCTGTATTACTGCATGTGTGGTTATTGCATTCTTTCATGCTAGATTTCGAATTAATTATTACTAGAATTCGAGATTAGTTTTGAAGTGATTTTTTGAGGTAGCGCGACTAGCCTGTGGGCGTGACCAGCCTGTGGGTGGTTGGGTACGTTACAAAGAGAGACCCTTTTTGGCTGAAAAAATGTTTTTTCGATTCCAAAGTAGGCCACCACTTGAAGGTTTTAAACTCAAATGGATTTAAGGAGAGATCAATGTACATAAATAATGGACTTTTAAAAGAGATAGAATAATTATATCCATAGCATGGGATGTCTTTTCGTCAGGTTGAGGAGATAAATATATTTCTTTGCCAGAGATATTTAGTCAAGTACAGACCTAGAAATAGGTTTCCTTTAAAATATCAATGAGGTTAATAGTTATTTTGTTAACCATGGATTTTAAAAGTTATTTGGCTCACAAACATACTCTATGAATTGACTTAGATTTCCTCAAATATACAAAAATATCAAAGGCTGTTTGAATGTTACCTCCACTTGCTATGCTTAGGTAAAAGTGAGTTCCTCATGTTATCCCTTGCTTTGACCACGAAAAATGTGAATGGAAATAGGTTGTCTTTAGTGCAAAACCATTCTTCTGGAATAAGGGAAAAACTGCAATAAATAGAATACAATAATCTTATGATACTTTCCTCTAATGACTAAAGAATTTTGAAAATAGATCCAAAATGATTTTTTTTTGTAGAAATCCATTATAATTGCAGGGATGTGGTAAGTATTCATATATCCTCCTACAACTTGGAATGGCTTGAGGATCTTGACATTGTAAAACTCATGTTGTTGAATTGAAGTGATGCTTTTAAGGGATCTTGAATCTCCTTCATACCCTTGAAATAGAGAAATCTTTGAATGAGCAACCATGATACTGTAGAAACACTTCCCAATATTCTCAGTAAGTTTCCAAGATATTATTTAAGAATTTTGTTGCAAAAACATATAACCCTGCACAAATAAGTAGCTTTCCCTACCAGTTGGATCCTTAATTTGTCATTTTCAATGCTAAATGATTTTTCTCCATCGCTACCAGATACCTGGAATTGAATGCTATAAACAACCCACAATAAAAACCTCTCCTCAAGAACAAGATTATACTTTTTAATAGTTGTTTGTTTCTATTCATTATAGGAATATTCATGAATATAACACTTGAAGTGACCCATCAATAACTATGGGTTGTTTGGGATTGTTCCACAAGCACACTCATAACAAGATGTTTTGGAGATTCAAGTGATCAAGTCATTGGAATACTATCTGAAGTATACTGAGAGTAAGATCATAATTCCTATCATCAAAGTAGAGGGGAAATTATTCATTGATCCTTCCATTCTCTCTAGAATCATTGTGATCTTGAGAAACTAAATGCAAATAGGGTGGTATGAAGATCATTAGAAGCATTCTTTCCTAAATCTTGCTTGATATATGAAATCCTATCCCATTATACAACCCCCAAATAATGCAACAAAAATATTCAAATCTCAAATGTCATATCTAAAGTATAAGGAGTGGTACCTGTTAGTACATGAAATGTTTAAGAGTAAAAAATTCTAACCTTAGTCCATGTAAGAGTCTTGGTTTCATGATAGTGTTCATCATCATGAAAGAAATAGGGGTCGACATTGGTATCCTAAACTATGACCATTTTCAAGTTTGTTATAACAAAGGAGCAATTTACAGTTTCCTCTTGCAACAGTAACCTTATCCACTATAGTACTATGTGATGCAAATTGTGCATTGCAAACCCTTTGTTTTACATAGAGTTGATTCAATTCTGCATGTCTGCAGCCTCATCCAAGTTGGATTTCTATTCTTCTTTTCTCACCTCCTACTTGCAGCATGTTCATCCTCCAACTGTTTTTTTGCATACAATCACAACTTAAGTGATGATTTTTGGTCTTGAGCTAAATTTAACATCTTCATATGATTTCTCCAAGGTTACTTCATGTTTCAAGAGGTTTGTAGTAGGCCCTGGAAGGATTTTCCCAACTTCTTATGTAATTTTTTAAAGGTTGGAATCATTTTGGAGGTAAACATGCAACTACAGGAAAGTTTGCAGTGCGTGCTATCAAAGGCACCACAAACTGGTAATTTGGGACAATTTGTAGCAATTAGCACACAACAAAGTCATTTTTAATAATAACTTTTAAATTCCTATCTGGGTTCTTCTGAAATTTTTTGTGGAGATGAATCATAATATCATGGAATTGCTGACAAAAAATCAGCCTAACCAGTTCATCATTTGGGAGAAAAGTTGAAATCATAACCTACACGAAATTTTGCAGTGTGTGCTATCAAAGGCGTTGTGAACTCTAATAGTTTGATAAATACAAGCTGTAGGAGGGATGCCACCTATCTGAGGGGGTTCTAATGGTTTCCTAGGAGGTATTTGGACATGAGGGACATGTTTTATATCATTAGATCAAGCAGTGATCCAAAAAGGATGTAGAGAAGGCTAAGAACAACTCAAAACTCACAGAGGCAACTCATAATGCTTAGAATGGCTCCGCCAGACAAAGAAAGGGAAAAAATTCAAAGTTCCCAAAACTTAGTGAAAATAGAATGATCGTGAAGAGATCGTGGCAAGATTTCTTATGGTGCAAACAACTCATCAAACAGATTTACAAATTGAAATATATTCATGGTCAAAGTTGTGGTCAAACAGGGCAAGTCAACATGGGTTGCATCATCATCCATACTGCTGACGTCAGTATGAAATCAACAACTGACATGGCATGATGATGACTGCTGACATCAACATGCCATGTGGAAGCACCAGAGGCTTCCATGTGTCACCCACCAATAGGCTTTTTGGGGCTCCATTTGGACCAATAGAAAAGTACCACGTGGCACCCCCAGGTGATGCCATGTGGCACCACCTAGAAGGCACCATATGTCATGTACAGAGTTGACGTGGAGGTGACATCAAAAACCAGGTGGGACAATCAAAGGATGCCACATGGCCCAATCAGAGGGCGCCGTGTGGCACCCCCGAAATGCCCAAGGAGGGCCCGTGACCGAAAAATAAAAAAAAATATACAAACAAAACCCTGCCAAATCTGGAACATCCACCAAAGTTAGAAATCGACCATCCAAATTTAGTGAAGTTTATAACCAAAGAGACAAATGGGAGGCCCATGGGTTTGACCCCGGGACCTCCCCCACATATAACGCCTTCACATTAGCACCGACAACCAACTGGCCTAACGGACCTGTTGGTAATTCCATCCACCCAATTACTATTTAAGCTAGATTTTCTCCTAGTCAGAGGGGGGAGGTGGACCATATAAATGTGGGCACAATTCACAAGGCAAGGAATATCATTATTATAGGTTGTAGAGGGCATGGAAACCGAGACACAATTCTTCTTGGGCCTGGGAGTGCCAGAGTCAGAATGAGGCACGTAGACACTCATTTTTGGGTAATTTGATGCCACGAATTTAGTGGTGTTGTTTGTTTTCAGATCGGAGCATTATTTATGCAACTTGATTTCGTAATTAGGTATACTTATGTATTTTTCCAAATTCTTTTGCTGAGTTAATGAAAGAGCCTACCCATTTGAGAGTAGGACCCAGAGACGTAGTCCACCTGGGACGAACTCTGTTATCAAGTTTTGTGTTCAGATCTGATGCTTATGTCTCTTCATTTTTGAGTTTTCCCTTCTTTAATGGTGCACTTTAATTTATGCTCATTTATGCAATTCTTTATAAGTCATGATGAAAAGATATCAGATTATGTTGGCATCAGAGCAGTCGTCTTTGACTTGAATTGTTGAGTGTGAATGCTTACTAGGGCCAAGCATAAGCAGGGTAAAGGAACTCTTAAGATTTTCAATCCCGAAGTTGGCCGTGCATCCAAAAGGAATAAAATGGTAAAAGAGGACAAACGTGATGAACATGAGAAAAACTTTCACATGGTATTTTATTGCATGTTAGAAATGGTCGAACGAATGTATGGAGATTATGAGAAGAGGATGAAGAAGAAAAGGAAGAAAAAGGAAGCACATGGAGATGATGATGCTTAGGTAAACCAAGGGGCTGGAGGAGATCCTACTGAGCCTCCATATTCACCTTCGAGTTCTAGTTATTCTTCATCTGAGCATTCTCATCATTCTCATCATTCTAGCCATAAAGCCTCTTTTAAGAAACCATTATTAAAGATTGATGTAAAATTTTCTTTACCTATGTTTAATGGAGATGTTAATCCTGAAAAGCTAGATAATTGGATCTAACAGGTTAAAGTGTATTTCCGTGTGTTTTAGGATAAATCCGTAAGTGCGGACACAAACCGATCTCCCCAGATCCACCTGGATCTGGAACAAACAGTGACAGAATACTACTCTTTCCCTAGTTCTAAAGTATTGAATGGACAAGAGAAGAAGGATGATGTACTT
>ML782003.1:1462245-1483416 GCA_009831015.1 Picea engelmannii | reverse complement strand
GTACTGTCTCCAAAAGAGTGATTTTGAGAGATTGACAAGTGTAACTTTCTTCATGAAAATGATCTTAAAGAAGAGCTAGATCTTCTATCACCATGTCATTATCATGTCATCATCTTGATAACCAAAAATGAGGATAACACCGTGTCCAACATATTAATGAAGATGAAGTTAAAGTGCAACTGGTTTCTCTTCGGTTTGAAGGCACCACTCTCATATGGTGGGAGAGCAAGCTTAAGGACATAAGTAAGTGTGGTAATATTCTTTCCTCATGGTTGAAATTTAAATCAGTGATAAGGAAGCAATTTTATGCATTAGGGTATTTACATAAAGCAATGATGGAATGGAAAAATTTAAGGCAAACTAAAGGTCAAACTGTACAAAGTTTCACAGAAGAATTTAGGAAGAAAGCTCTTGCATTGAACATTCCTTTGGATTCTTATGAAACTTTAATGAAGTATATTGGTGCACTTCATAGTTATATTCATCATACTTTGATCTTGTTTAACCCCACTAGTCTTGACAAAGTTTGTGTGCAAACCACTCACCTTGAGAACATAGGGAAACACGTTTAAGAAGATGCCACAAAGAAACCTTCCAATTTCCCACAAAAGACTTTTAAGAAGTTTAAAAGGAAGGACAAGAAGGCCACTACAATAATGAGAGAAGGAGGAAAACCATCTTTCACTCCTTGCAAGAAGAATAGTCACGATGAAGAACACTGTTGGAAACTGCATCCAGAAAAGAATCCGAAACAGTTCGGTGGAAAGGGGAAGACAAAGACTGTTGCTACAGTGTACCAAGATCTTGGCTCCGATTCAGGAGATGAAGGAAAGATCACATCAGTTGGAGAACAAGGTAAATATTCTCTTCATGCTAGTTCAAGTTCCAATGATGAATCTCATGTTGATGAATGAAAGAGGAATGAGTTATTTCATATAAGAGTTGTATCTAAACATACTAAGATAGATGCATTATTTGATCCAGGTTCCCAAGTAAACTTAATATCTGAAGTACTTGTCAAGAATATGGGTCTTGAAACGAAACCACATCCGAAGCCTTATCCTCTTGGTTGGGTATGTGATAAATCAAAACTTAATGTCACCAAACCACGTAGGATCCAATTTGCTATTGCTTCAAAATTAATTGATGAAGTGGATTTGGATGTTGTACCACTTGATATATGTGGCATAGTGTTGGGAAGTCCTTATCTTTATGATAGAAAAGCAATCTTCTTTCGTCATGAGAAAAAATACCACCTTACTAAAGGGGGAGTGGAATATATTGTTAGAGCTCACAACATGAGGGTAAATACAACACTTGTTAGTGCAGGGAAAATGAAAAGACTCATAAGAACTAATAAAAGATATGTACTCATGGTCGTCAAAGAGAAATATGTCGGGACATCCAACACTTTCCAAGGGTGTGATCCATCTCATAAAAATGAATTAATTGATATTGTTTCTAATTATGATGATATTTTTCAGGAACCAGATGGACTACCTCCTAAGAGAGAAATCCAACATGAGATATATCTTCAGCATGATTCTCCTCTTCCTAATGTGGGCATGTACATGATGTTAGTTGTGGATATGACAGAGATCAAGAAGCAGGTACATGTCTTATTGGATCAAGGGGTCATCAGGCCCAATTCATCTCCTTGTGGTTCTCTGATCATGATGGTGCCAAAGAAGGATAGCACATGGCGAATGTGTGTCGATTACTGAGATTTAAATAAAATCACAGTGAAAAATTGACACCCTCTTCCTCACATAGATGATTTACTTGATCAATTGAAGAATGTTGTTTATTTCACTAAGTTGGATTTATGCAGTGGATATCATCAAATCAGAGTCGCAGAACAAGATGCATGGAAAATTTCCTTTAAAACCAAACAAGGATTGTTTGAGTGGTTAGTTATGCCTTTTGGGCTTTGTAATTCTCTGACAACTTTCATGCATGTGATGAATTATGTATTCATGCCTTTCCTAGATGAATTTGTAATTGTATATTTAGACCGAATTCTTGTTTTTAGAGAGACTTGGGATGGCCATGTGAGGCATGTAAAGCAAGTATTGGATACTTTGCAAAGGGAAAAGCTATATGTAAAGCTGTCTAAATGTGAATTTGGCAAGACTGCACTTGTGTAATTAGGTCATATTGTAGGAGGAGGACAATTGAAAATTGGTCCTTCCAAAATTGATGTAATTGTAAAATGTCCTGAGCCAAAAAGTGTAACCGAAGTACGAACCTTCTTAGGTGCAGTCCATTATTGGAGGAGATTCATTCCCAACTTCTCCTTTATAGAAGCTCCTTTGCATGCCTTAACCATTGTGAAGAACACTTTTCATTGGGAAGGAAAGCAACAAAAAGCTTTCAACATTTTGAAGGAGAAGATCGGTACCGTACAAACATTAGCACTGCCGAATCTTCAACAACATTTTGAGATCGAGACAGATGCCAGTGGATACACCATGGGTGCAGTATTGATGCAATATGGTAAGCCTATCTGTTACCACTCTGAAACTTTTAACCAAGCTGTTGTTAACTATCCTACATATGCTAAAGAGTTGTATGCATTAGTCCAGAGCATAAAGAAATGGAAACACTACTTGTTAGGGAACGAAACAATCATACATACAGATCACCAAACCTTACAATATCTTCAAGCACATACCAAATTGCAAAAATATCGACACTAAAGGTGGATGTGTTTTCTACAACAATTTCACTTGGTAATCAAGTACAAAAAGGGTACAAGTAACAAGGTAGATGATATGGTTTCTAGACCTCCTGTTGCTGCTTCTATTATTTTGAAGAATACTTATTTATCTCATGATAGCTATGTATAACAACATGCCATCGATGAAGATTTTAAAGAAGTGTATGAGAAGATAACCCTTGGTGCACAAGTAGAGAACTATTGTTTGTAGGGAAAACTACTCTACCATCTTGGAAAGCTATGTATTCCTACAAGTGAATGAGTCCATGTAATACGAGAAGCTCACACTTCTCTTGTGTCTAGGAATTTTGGGGTAGAAAAAAATATGGCTCATTTGTAGAGGTTTTGTTATTGGCCTCAAATGAAAACAATTGTAACTAAATATGTAAAGGGGTGTGTGATTTGTTCTACTTGTAATCCCACTAATAGAAAACTAGGGCTATACTCACGACTTCCTGTTCCATCCCATCCATGGGAAAGTATCTCCATGGATTTTGTAGGGGGTTTACCAATGACCAAAGGGGGTCATGATTATTTGTATGTTGTAGTGGATAGGTTCAACAATATGTGCATCTTGATGCCATGTAAAAAGAAGATCACTATTGAGCATACTGCTAATCTCTGCTTTCAACATGTTTGGGTTCACTTTGGATTACCCACATCCATCATCTTGGATCGAGATACTCTATTCCTTGGGGACTTTTGGACTAGCTCGTGGAGGATGATGGACACCAAATTGAAGAGGAGCACTGCTTTCCATCCAAAGACCGACAGACAGATAGAGGTGGTAAAACAAACAATGGTACTTTTTCTTTGAGACTACTGCATCAAGCATCCCAAGTTATGGGATGAACATATACCCTATGTACAACATGCGTACAACCGAGATTTACATTCATCCACTCAGAGTTCACCTTTTGAGACATGTTTTGGGTACCTACCAAAGGTTCCTTTTGACTTGATGTACAAGAGAGATGCCAATGTGAATGAAGAACGAACAGATGACAGAGCCTACAAGTTCATCCAAAGGATCCAATAGATAAACTAGGAAATCAAGTAATAGTTGGAGAAAATTCAAGAACAGTATAAAGCTCGACATGAAAAGCACAGGGTTGATCATCATTTCTAGGTTGGATACCGGGTATGGCTTCACATCAAAAAGGAGAGATTGAAGGGTGAAGGCAATAAACTCAATCCCATTCGTTATGGACCCTTCACTATCTTGGAGAAAAGTGGTACCAATGATTTTCGTCTGGATCTTCCACCTTAGATGCAGATTTAGTCAGTTGTGAACGTTGATAACTTGAAAATTTTTGAGCCTCCCATGATCATGGATCAAGATGAGGAAGTTTCAATACCTTTAGTTGATCATCTTGGACATGAGGATGAGGAATTCACATAGGGGTGATGTTGATTATCTTTGAGTAGGCGTAAAAGGCACACATCTAAGCAAGGCAAAGTGGATTGAGAAGGACAAAGTGAGGGAACTCTTCCCTCACTTACCTGTTGATTGATGAAATATTTTGGTGGTCCAAAAAGATCTCAGTGGGAAGGCATGATCCAAAAAGGATCTAGAGAAGGCTAAGAACAACTCATAACTCATAGAGGAAATTCATAATGCTTAGAAAGGCTCTAGCAGATAGAGAAAGGAAAAAAAATCAAAGTTCCCAAAACTCAGTGAAAATGGCATGATCATGAAGAGCGCCATCGTAAGATTTCTAACGGTGTAAACGACTTGTCAAACAAAGTTATAGATTGAAAGATATTCAAGGTCAAAGTTATGGTCAAACAGGGCAAGTCAACAGGGGCCACATCATCATCTGTACTGCTGACATCAGTAGATGACATGGCAGGATGATGTTAGCATGAAGACTATTGAAATCAACATTCCACGTGGCAGCACCAGAGGCTGCCATGTGTCACCTGCCAATAGGATTTTGGGGCTCCATTTGGACCAGTATAAAAGTGCCACATGGCACCACCTAGAAGGCGCCACATGTCTTGTACGGAGTTGACGTGGAGGTGACATCAAAATCCAGGTGGGACAATCAAAGGATTCTACATGTCCCAATTAGAGGGTGCCACATGGCACCCCCAAAATTCCCAAGGAGGGCATGTGACCCAAAAATAAAAAAAATATACAAACGGATCCCCACCAAATCTGGCGGAGGTCCTGCTATATCTGGCACATCTGCCAAAGTTAGAAGTTGACCATCCAAATGTAGAAAAGGTTATAACAAAGAGACAAATGGGAGGCTCATGGGTTTGACCCCGAGACCTCCCCCACATATAATGCCTTCACATTAGCGTCGACAACCAACTCGCCTAATAGATCCGTTGGTAACTCCATCCGCCCAGTTACTATTTAAGCCAGGTTTCCACCTAGCCGGAGGGGGGAGGTCGACTGTATGACTACGAACATGGTTTACTAGGAAAGGACTATCATTATTGTAGGTTGCAAAGGGCACAAAAAACGAGACAAAAATTTTCTTGGGCCTCGGAGTGCCAAAGTCGGATTGAGGCGTGGAGACAATAATTTTTGGGTAATTTGATGCCATGAATTCAGGGGTGCTGTCTGTTTTCTAATCTGATCATTATTTCTGCAGTTTGTTTTCAGAATGAGGTATACTTATGTATTTTTCCAAATTATTTTGATGAGTTAATGAAAGAGCCTACCCATTTGAGAGTAGGACCTGGAGACATAGTCCACCAGGGACAAACTCCGTTATCAAGTTTTGTGTTCAGATCTGATGCTTATGTCTCTTCATTTTTGAGTTTTCCCTTCTTTAATGGTGCACTTTAATTTATGCTCACTTATTTCAATTATTTATAAGTTACAATGAAAATATCTCAGATCAAACAACATGACCTGTTTCAAAAGACATTTATCATAATAGATAAGATCCCCAAAAATAGGAATTTGTTATGTTTTTGTTGGAATATTTTGTAACAAACTCCTAAATGGAGGAGGATCCTATGTATCTCCTTGGTTTCGACCTCCTTAGAGTAGAGAGAGATCATTCACTATATATGAAGGGTATTTTGAGAAGGAAAGGGTTGGATTCATGATCTAAGAGAGGAGAGAGCTGGAGGAACAAGTTTTGCTGATTTTTTTTGTAAGCCCGAGGGCATTCATGTTTTAATCATTTATGTTATTGAAGATCCATGAGAGTTGTTCTACCATATTGTATTCTTTGTTTTCCATTTCTCTTGTCATCCTCTTGCTTGGATATATTGCAGTTTTTGAGGATCATATCTACCATTGATTGATGGATTCATGAACAACAAAGGATTTTCTTTAGCCTGCCCATTAAATCATTTTTTATTGTTTAGGCAATCTTTAATCTATTTGTGGAAAAGATCTCTGTATGATGGATGCTCTTCCTTTTGTCATATTTTCTATGCTTCTACCCATAATTATATAAAACCTTTTGTCTGTTTTGCAACTTGATTTCCTTCATTGAACAGGGTATTTATGACTCCTTGCCCAATGGTAGCTACTAATCTACAGTTAGCTTGTTTCCCTCTTCCTTTCCCAGTCTTCCTGATCCCTCTAATCAAACCAATTCAATCCATTTATATTCTAATGAGTACTAGGATTACACCTACAACAATATATTTGTGACTTCTAGTGCTAACATTTTTGGCACCGTTGTCGGGGACGAAGTTGAAGATCTTCCCTAGGTTGTATGACACAGATTACTACCAGTTCTTGATGGTGAGTAAGGATTGGTGACAAAACAGACTGCAATTTTTCACCATGACGACTCCACATATTTGAAGAAATTGTTGGTGATTCAAATCAAGTTACAGGACTCCACTGAGGAACGAGCTCAAACAAAAATGGAAGGAAGAGATAAGAAGTCCATGTATCAAGATATTAGTTTCCTTCAAGAACTCATATTCTTTTTTATCAGTTCTTTCTCGTTCTTTCCTTCATATATCAGGAGAATCATCCTTTTCTTTTTTTACAATGATGACCATAAGCCTATTATTGTATATTCCTCTTTGAAAGAAGAATATCTTTATTCTTCTTACATAGTTGATGTTCACCCTAGTCCTTCATCTGAAACATATGAGAACAATGTTTGTATTCAAATATTTCCTGAGCATGATCAACCCTGTAACCATGTGAATGATACAAATGATTCAACACCTTCTCCGATCATAGTACCATATTCTACCACCATTGCTGGAATTTGCAAACAATCCATTGAACACCACTTTCAACCTACTGATGTTCAATCTAGAAAAAGAGAAAAACTGTTTAAACCCTTAAAGATGCAATCTACTCTTCATCCTTACCCTCCCAAGTTTTTAGAATACCTGCCTCTTTTTGTTGGAGAAGATCATATTATAGCTGAGAAGCATTTGGGAGATTTTCAGAATGTCATTGACAATTTGGAAATCATGCATGAAGATGTTGTTATGAGGTTATTTGCCAATGTTTGGTTGGATATGCTTCTTTGTGGTTTAAAAATCTAGAGGCTGGTTCCAACAGTTCGTGGATTGAGTTATTTGGTTCATTTTCAAGGTACCGGGGAGAGAAAAAATCTCTTGACCAATACTTAGCTAAGTTTTATGATTTGAAAAGAGGGGTGGATGAAGCTCTTGCTATTTTCAACATGAGATTTTATAGTTTTTATTGCAGTATGCCTTTAGATAGCCGACCTCCTGAATATGTTGTTAGACTGTGTTATGTAGCAACTCTTCATCCATATTTTTCTCTTCTTCTCCTAGAAAGGAGGTCTGTCACCTTGTAGAAAATGTTCATTGATGCTCAAGAGGTTGAGGACAATCTCAAATCCTGTGGAAATTTTTCAGATCAAGTTAAGGATGAGGAGTGGAATGCAGACATAGCTGACAATGAACATGAACAAGAAGGATGCCATGAGGAGGAGTTGGCAGAGCATCCTATTGAGGAGAAAGATGTTGTCTCTAATTTTTTAAATTATGATCTTCATGAAGTTTTTTGTTTACCTGTATATGATGAGTTCAATAACTATGATGAGGCGGATTTCCAAAAAATATCAGAAATATCCTTTCATCCAGAAAAGGATTCTTTTCAACAGTTTTATGAAAATGTTTAGCTAATTTATGGACTCTATCATAGGGGAAATTGTGACTTATTTGGAGGCAATTCATTTCCCTTATGATTATCTTCATTTAATATTTTTAAATAAAAATTTGAAGTTGCTTATAGAGTAGAAAGAGTTGAGCTGCAAAATCACACAAGTTTTTTGGAACATAAGGATAACATTTTAAGTCAACATAAACCTTTACATGTTCTTAGTGATCCTATGGTTCTCTATATGGAGAATTTTATTGAGGTTGAAATGCATGATAAGGAAAATAATCAGAATGTTTCCATTTGTTCTGAGAATGATCTTTCATTTTAAACTTAGAACAAGAAAAATCAGCATTTGAAGAAAATGATGTAGTGAAGAAAGAAGCTTGTATGTTACTATATAATTGTGAACATGAAGGAACTATAAACATAGGTTGTCCTTTCCTTTTTATCGATCAATAAGTGGCATTCACACATATTATTCAAGATCCTTTTGCATTTCTATTGGAAACATTAGAGAAAGAGACCTTTATGAGTTACCTAGAATCAGTCAGTGGAATTGGTTATTCAAAGTGGATGAGTTTTCAGATTGGATTTAATTTTCAATTTGAATTGCCATTAAGCATGGTTATGCAAGGAATTAAATCAGTAGACAAGGTCCTTTCATGGTTGCATGTATTTTTGATGTCACTTGATCAAGCATCTCAAAGATCAGGTTAGAAGTAGGGGAATAAGATCATCACATGAGCATTTTTGTTTCTTGGTTTGCATTATATCAACAATAAAACTCCTTAGCCAAATGGATAAGGCAATGGAACTGCAGTGTTCTTGGCAGCTCACAGGTAACATGCCATCCCCCGTGGAGCCAATGTTAGCACATGAAATGTTCAAGAGTAAAAAATTCTGACCTTAGTCCATGTAAGAGTCTTGGCTTCATGTTAATGTTCATCATCATGAAATAAATAGGGGTCAACATTGGTATCCTAAAATCTATCCATTTTCAAGTTTGTTATACCAAAGCAACAATTTATAGTTTCCTTTTGCAACAATAACCTTATCCACTATATTACTATGCATTGCAAACCCTCTGTTTTACACAGAGTTGCTTCAATTATGCTTGTCTGCAGCCTCATCCAAGTTGGATTTTTGTTCTTCTTTTCTCACCTCCTACTTGCAGCATGTTCATTCTCCAACTGTTCTTGTGCATAAAATTACAACTTAAGTGATGATTTTGGGTCTTGAGCTAAATTTAACATCTTCATATGATTTCTCCAAGGTTACTTCATGTTTCAAGAGGTTTGTAGTAGGATCTGGAAGGTTTTTCCTAATTTCTTATGAATTTTTTTAAAGGTTGGAATCATTTTGGAGGTAAACATGCACCTACAAGAAATTTCGCAGTGCGTGCTATCAAAGGCATTGCGAACTGATAATTTGGGGTAGTTTGTAGCAATTAGCACACATCCGAGTCATTTTTTAATCATAACTTTTAAATTCCGATATGGGTTCTTCTGAATTTTTTTGTGGAGATGAATCATAATACCATGGAATTGATGACAAAACATCATTCTAGCCCAGTTCGTTGTTTGGGAGAAAATTTGAAATCATCACCTACAAGAAAGTTCACAGCGTGTGTTTTCAAAGGCGTTGCAAACTCCAACAGTTTGATAAATACGAGATGTAGGAGGGATTCCACCTATCTGAGGGGGTTATAATGGTTTCATAGGATGTATTTGGACATGAGGGACATGTTTTCTATCACTAGATCAAGCAACATGATTTGTTTCAAAAGACATTTATCACAACAGACAAGATCCCCCAAAATAGGAATTTGTTATGTTTTTGTTGGAATCTTTTGTAACAGACTCCTAAATGGAGGAGGATCCTATGTAGCTCATTGGTTTTGACCTACTTTGATTATAGATATATAATTCACTATATATGAATGGGATTTTGAGAAGGAAAGAGTTGGATTCATGATCCAAGAGAGGAGAGAGATGGAGGAGCAAGTTTTGTTGCTTTTTTTTGTAATCCTGAGGGCATTCATGTTTTAATCATTTCTATTATTAAAGATCCATGAGAGTTGTGATACAAGATTGTATTCTTTGTTTTCCATTTATTTTGTCATCCTCTTTCTTGAATATATTGCAGGTTTTGAGGATCATAGCTGCCATTGATTGATGGATTCATGAACAACAAAGCATTTGCTGTAGCTTTCCCATTAAATAATTGTTTATTGTTTAAACAATCTTTAATATATTTGCAGAAAGGATATCTATATTATGGATGTTCTTCCTTTTGTCATATTCTCTATGCTTCCAACCATAATTATATAAAACCTTTTTTCTGTTATGCAGCTTGATTTCCTTCACTGAACATGATGTTTATGACTCCTTCCCCAATGGTAGCTACCGATCTGCAGTTAGTTTTTTTCCCTCTTCCTTTCCCAGTCTTGTTGATCCACCTACTCAAACCAATTCAATCCATTTATATTATGATGGGTACTAGGCTTACACCTACAATAGTCTAGGTGTGACTTCTAGTGCTAACAACACCAACAATAGCTATTTTGATGTATGTGTCTTCTTCAAAACTAGGGTCAACCAGAGGCTGGCCATCAAACAAATCTTTTACAACCACCCTTATAATATGAAAGTAGAATTAGGGGTTGGCTGGAATGTTGATTTATTATGAACAATTGTAAATAACAAAGAACCTTTTAACAAAAGAGAGATTTCTCAAGGAAACATTTTTTGTTAAGTGAGGAAGTAAGAGAGCTTAAAACTACCAGTACCCTGAGAACTGTAGAAATAGAATTATGATTTCTTCCTCATACAAACATTGGAATTCACCCACAGTAACCTTTCTTAAGATTTTTGTAACAATTGAAAGTTCAATAATGAAAATATATTGATATGGAAGAACCATCCTCTTCTTTACATCATTGTTCAATGCAAAATAAAAGATATAATCCAATACAAACATGAAAGATCCTAATTTTTGACGATTTTTGGTTGAGGTTCATCTTGCATCACTTTGTCCAAGAATCCTGAAGGTGACTACAAAGCTAGCCTCAACACTTTTGAAGGATATAAATCTGAGATTGAACAAATTTTATGACTTGATGGATTGGTATCATCCTAGTTCCTAGAGAAATTTATTCAACAACAACTGATACTGAAGAGGATTTTATTGCTTGATTTTTCCTTGATCTTTCTCTCTTTTTTCTTTTTTCACAAATGTTATTCGCTAGCAAGATGGTTTTCAAACAAGATTTTTCTGACTATGCCTAGAGGGTTTTCAAAGTAGGAATTTTTCTTATCCCCAATGAATTCCAACCAAAGACTATTTTTCAACCATTCCATGGTCTAATGGCACCTGAAATAGTTTTTCACCATCGAATTTTATTTTTAGGAAGGGGATGGGACAATGAGGTAGCTCAACATTGTAAGTGGGTTGAGTTACTTTATTGTGTAGGTTAGGAGTGAATGAGGAAGAAATTTATGGAGATATTGTGGAGGAAATAATTAGGATGAATTTATGATGTGATATCAATGATTACAATAGTGGTGACAATCAACCACATAAGTAAAGGAAGCCTCATGAACTTTAGCAGGAAATTATCTCTAAAAGAAAATGCATTGGCATACTGTAATGTTGGTGAATGAGTATGATCAATATTAGGTCTTCTTGAAAGGTCTTCTGTAGCAATGGAATTGTTGATATAGCAATGGGAATTGACTTTAGTAGCACTGGTCTCCATGTGATCATCAAATCAATTCTTCATTTGTCGTTTTTTCCATCCACTTGTAATTTTTATGAAAGGTCATTAGTTGGAGCACCGTGATAGCAAGATCCTAGGAACTTGAACTTTGAACATGGATCAGGAAATGCCTCCACATCACATGATGTTGCACTTTATTGGTTTGGATGTATGGATGACATACTTTTGTTCACCAAAATCTGGTCTTCAAAATAACTCATTCATGGATTGACCTTCTTGAGCCTTACAGGACCTGGAAAAACTTAGTGTTTCTCCTACAACACAAAGTGACATTATGGAGGAAAAGAAATATGAGGACTGTATTACTCTAATAAACATACTTCTTATTGAAATTAATGCATATAAAACAAATCCCTTTAAGGGATTGATTAAAAATTTTCATTGTTACATGTTGAGGAGTGATGGCAAGCCTATACTACCTGATAGTGTTTCAATGATAAATTCTTCGTCTAATGTTTGATTGGAGTGATTACAAAGAGAGATTAATTTAGAATCATAGGGATAGCTCCAATATACATAGGTTTTGAATTTCTTTGTAATGATGTGTCAAACATATTGAGGAACAATCTATATGACAAAGCTAATTTCAATTTCCAACCTAGACCAACAGTCAGAGTTTTGGGTAGAATTTTTTCGTTTGAAAATGGATTGAATTGATTCCTATTGGAGATGAAACTAGATTCATGTAGGTATCTACAATAAAAACAAGTTTTAAAAACATAAATAATTGATGGGTCATATATGCCAATGAACAACCTATGAAACATAGTTTTAGTAGTGCAGATTTAGGATAGGCAATCACTATATAGGGCACAAATTTCTTGTAAAATATCAAAATAACATGATTCAAGTTGGTTTTTAAACTAGGTTCATAGGAGAATATTCCCTAGAAACAGAATTGAAATATATATCCATTTTGTCTACCAAACATTTACTGTACCAACTTTGTTCTTGGTGAGGTCAGTGATCCCAAATGCCACAAGATTCTGATCAACAAACTATTTATTCCAAATGATAATCTAGGTTTATATGAATTTTTTAGATATCATTTTTGGGATTAACTACGTAGAGTAAGTCATTACTCTATTTATTCATTTCGCTGGTTTCAATCCCACTTCTTAACCCCTGTGAGCATCACCCGATGCAATGAGTGCTAAGTGGACTATTCAAATCATGAGAATTATTGGTCAGTTGCGACTAATACTCATGGATATGGGTCATAGATTAATGACTTACTCTACGCAGTTAATCCCAAAAATGATATCTAATATGCCACACTGTGAAAACCCCTCTATGCTTAAATAATAAGATTGAAGGGAGCTCTAATTGGATACTTCATAAGGCACAATACTTGCTAAGGTTTTGAAAATGGGCTAGGAAGCTAAGTGGGCTTGAATGTGGGGAAAAATCCACAGTTAAGCGCGCTTGAGCTAGAGGCGTCTTGGGATGGGTGACCACCTGGGAAGTCCTGGTTACCGGGTGCAAGCCCTGGAAGTGATGATTGATCCTATGTGATTCATTTTGCTGGTTTCAATCCCACTTCTTCACCCCTGTGAGCATCACCCGATGCAATGAGTGCTAAGTGGACTATTCAAATCATGAGAATTATTGGTCAGTTGTGACTAATACTCATGGATATGGGTCATAGATTAATGACTTACTCTATGCAGTTAATACCAAAAATGATCCCCTCTATGCTTAAATAATAAGAGTGAAGGGAGCTCTAGCTAGCTAGTTCATAAGGCACAATACTTGATAAGGTTTTGCAAATGGGGTAACAAGCTAAGTGGGATTGATTGTGGGGAAAAATTCACAGTTAAGCGTGCTTGAGCCGGAGGCATCTTGGAATGAGTGACCACCTGGGAAGTCCTAGTTACCAGGTGCAAGCCCCAGAAGTGATGATTGATCCTATGTGATTCATTTTGCTGGTTTCAATCCCACTTCTTCACCCCTGTGAGCATCACCCGATGTAATGAGTGCTAAGTGGACTATTCAAATCATGAGAATTATTGGTCAGTTGTGACTAATACTCATGGATATGGGTCATATATTAATGACTTACTCTACGCAGTTAATCCCAAAAATGATATCTAATATGTTGCACCGCGAAAGCCCCTCTATGATTAAATAATAAGAGTGAAGGGAGCTCTAACTGAATAGTTCATAAGGCACAATACTTGCTAAGGTTTTGAAAATGGGGTAGCAAGCTAAGTGGGCTTGATTGTGGGGAAAACTCCACAGTTAAGCATGCTTGAGCGAGAGACATCTTGGGATGGGTGACCACTTGGGAAGTCCTGGTCACCGGGTGCAAGCCCTGAAAGTGATGATTGATCCTATGTGATTCATTTTGTTGGTTTTAATCCCACTTCTTCAACCCTGTGAGCATCACTCGATGCAATGAGCGCTAAGTGGACTATTCAAATCATGAGAATTATTGGTCAATTGCGACTAATACTCATGGATATGGGTCATAGATTAATGACTTACTCTATGCAGTTAATCCCAAAAATGATATCTAATATGCCGCACTGTGAAAGCCCCTCTATGCTTAAATAATAAGAGTGAAGGGAGCTCTAACTGGATAGTTCATAAGCCACAATACTTGATAAGGTTTTGCAAATGGGGTAGCAAGCTAAGTGGGCTTTATTGTGGGGAAAAATCCACAGTTAAGCACGCTTGAGCCGGAGGCGTCTTGGGATGGGTGACCACATGGGAAGTCCTGGTTATCGGGTGCAAGACCTGGAAGTGATGATTGATCCTATGTGATTCATTTCGCTGGTTTCAATCCCACTTCTTCACCCTTGTGAGCATCACCCGATGCAATGAGTGCTAAGTGGACTCTTCAAATCATGATAATTATTGGTTAGTTGCGACTAATACTCATGGATATGGGTCATAGATTAATGAATTACTCTACGCAGTTAATCCCAAAAATGATATCTAATATTCTGCACTGCGAAAGCCGCTCTATGCTTAAATAATAAGAGTGAAGGGAGCTCTAACTGGATAGTTCATAAGGAAAAATACTTGCTAAGGTTTTGCAAATGGGGTAGCAAGCTAAGTGGGCTTGATTGTGGGAAAAAATCCATAGTTAAGCGTGCTTGAGCCAGAGGCGTCTTGGGATGGGTGACCACCTGGGAAGTCCTGGTTACTGGGTGCAAGCCCCGAAAGTGATGATTGATCCTATGTGATTCATTTCGCTGGTTTCAATCCCACTTCTCCACCCCTGTGAGCATCACCCGATGCAATGAGTGCTAAGTGGACTATTCAAATCATGAGAATTATTGGTCAGTTGAGACTAATACTCATGGATATGGGTCATAGATTAATGACTTACTCTACGCAGTTAATCCCAAAAATGATATCTAATATTCCACACTGTGAAAGCCCCTCTATGCTTAAATAATAAGAGTGAAGGGAGCTCTAACTAGATAGTTCATAAGGCACAATACTTGCTAAGGTTTTGCAAATGGGGTAGCAAGCTAAGTGGGCTTGATTTTGGGGAAAAATCCACAGTTAAGTGCACTTGATCCATAGGCATCTTGGGATGGGTGACCACCTGGGAAGTCTTGGTTACCGGGTGCAAGACCCGAAAGTGATGATTGATCCTATGTGATTCATTTCACTAGTTTCAATCCCACTTCTTCACCCCTGTGAGCATCACCCAATGCAATGAGTGCTAAGTGGACTATTCAAATCATGAGAATTATTGGTCAGTTGTGACTAATAATCACAGATATGGGTCATAGATTAATGACTTACTCTATGCAGTTAATCCCCAAAATGATATCTAATATGCCACACTGCGAAAGCCCATCTATGCTTAAATAATAAGAGTGAAGGGATCTCTAACTGGATAGTTCATAAGGCACAATACTTGCTAAGGTTTTGCAAATTGGGTAGCAAGCTAAGTGGGCTTGATTTTGGGGAAAAATCCACAGTTAAGCGTGCTTGAGCCAGAGGCGTCTTGGGATGGGTGAACACCTGGGAAGTCCTGGTTACCGGGTGCAAGCCCCAAAAGTGATGATTGATCCTATGTGATTCATTTCGCTGGTTTTAATCCCACTTCTTCACCCCTGTGAGCATCACCGGATGCAATGAGTGCTAAGTGTACTATTCAAATCATGAGAATTATTGGTCAGTTGCGACTAATACTCATGGATATGGGTCATAGATTAATGACTTACTCTACGCAGTTAATCCCAAAAATGATATCTAATATTCCGCATTGCGAAAGCCCCTCTATGCATGAATTTTTTAGTTGTATTGTTTTTAATGTAATGCATCCATATACCAAAAATTATAAATACTTAGCTCCTAAATTGTGCAATATGACCATCACAAGCTCCTATGTCAAATGCAAAAATACCTAAAGAAAGAATGAATTCAAACATTTAGTTCAAAATGTGGTATGATGGTAATGGAATCCTGTCATAACCATCATGGGAAATCAAAAGATTCCATGAAGTTTTCCATTATCTATGAGGTTGACATAATGAGATCCTGACATAACCATTGTGGAAATCACAAAGTGTCTCATTTTTATTTTATTTTATTTTTTGTAAATAAAAGTTGTATTACCTTAGATAATCAGAAAACCAGTACAAATAACAAATCCTGTAACCAGTTCTGCCAAATAGATGGAAACCAGAACCGACTGCAAGCCTGAAAAATCATCCATGTTTTTATCGAGATACATATATGACCAGATAAAAAAAATGTGAAAGCTATAATTTGGCATTGGGCCTGCATAATACTGTAGCTATGACAATTTTGAGCAAAAAGAGACATGGCGTGAAAAAATCCAAACATTGGAAGAAATTGGATTTCCATCGCCATTTGGGGGGTGAGGCCAGGCTGAAGCAAAGACATAAGGATGAAAATAGGTTGGGAACTTTCTCATGACATGCTCACTTGAAAGGGAGTCAAAGAAGGCATCCAACCTTTTAACACTATGTAATTTCCATAGGTTGTAGAAGAAAAGACAGAGGTAACTACCAAATCACTTTGGAAGCTAGGATCTAGCCCTGCCAGCTTCAGAGAGGGATCTCTCTATAAGATTTAGATTTGTTTGAGTTTTAAAATGTTAGGCTAGTTATGCTAGTTTGATATTTGTTTGTTTGTTTAAAATATATGGCTGAAAGTATGCTTAATTTTCCATTGGGCTATGGGGTTTGTACTTAAAGATAAGGATCTGTTTCAACTTTAAATAAGGTTTTCTCCACAGGGAAAGGTAGTAATATTGTTGGATTTATTTGAATCAAATGAAATGAATAATAGGAAAAAGAGGGTAAAATCCACTAAGTAGAAGAGCAATTAAGAATTCCTTTACTTAGTTTCAGATGAACAACATGCAGATCATTAAAAAAACAAAGACATAGTATAATGAAATAAATTCTGTTCTTTTAACTTTATTTTAATGATGAGAATTATAAACACATGCAATGATTACAGAGAATAGAAAAAAACATTTTACGAAGAGAGAAAACACATCACCAACAATATGACACAAGAATCCTGTGAATAAGCCTCTTTTATTATTGGTTGATCCTTTGAAAATTTACACAATAGCTCTTAGGTGCAAAAATCAACTCATAATACTTCAAAGAGAAAAGTATTTATAAAGCTATTTACATAAGATCCTATCATAATGATCATGATATTATGGAGGAATATCTAACTAACTAGATCTCTAAATACAAAATGTAGGGATTTTGCAGATTTGCTCGGATCTCTGGTGCTGATTAGGTGGAAATGGTTGATGACTCATCTCTTTGACTTTGGATGGATGCTCCATGCTGACTAGAACACCAAAATTGTCTCTACTCAAGTAATGCACATTTATCTTCCCATCTCTTCTTACTTGGGATGGAAATCTTGAGTAATTTCCTGTATATTTCATCCATTTTTGTGTATTTGGAAAAGGTCGGCTTAGTGATGAAGATATTCTTTATCTCATGCTGAATACTTAATTCTAACTGTAGTGTCTTCAGGAAATATTTACCAGTGATGCTTCCCTATATCCCTACAAACTTTCAACTATCCTTTTCCACTGTGCTCATTTTCTGTTTGTAATCAGGCAGAGTGATCAATTTGTCATTCAATACTAACAATCTAGGAAGCCCTTTATTTTGTAGCACCTCAAACTTACTGAAAAACCTTTGCACACCTATGTCCATCACTTGGTATTTTTCTTCTAGCTGCAACATTAAGCCTTTCTTGGTCAAAACCTTCTTGATCTCAAGGATAGTTTCTATCCTGTCCTCAATCTCTAGTTCTTCTAACTCCTACTTGTTTTTGGAGTTTAGAAATCTGACAAGTTTAGTGGTCTCCATGGGTCTTTCTCCTAATTCTTCCTTGATGATTTAAATTGATCCCCTGGATTTCTTTACTAACTCATGTTGTATAAAAAAGCTCTATATGGATGGCCATATTTATGACATTGATTTGCTAATATCTATCCAAATGTTTTCCTTATCTTGGGCTAAGGTATTTTCTATGACAGTCTCTTTCTCTAATTGATGTAATTGTTGAATGAGCCTTTGAGACTTATGCATCTCTGCCTAGTGACTGGCTTGGAACATTGATTTCAACTCCTGAAATGTTTTTACCTCTTCTTGCAATTTTTTTATTTCTTCCCCTTGTATGGACATATCTTCCATGGATTTTACAAGTTTGTCAGATGCATTTGAGACTTGTACTCAGATTGTTGATGGGATTTATGTTGATGTGGACTCTTCTACTATTATGATCCCTATCAGAGGGACTGCCTCCAGTGGGATCATGGCCATCTACACATTTTTTCCCTTTTCCTTTATCATTTTGTCCATTTATGCTTCCATTTCTCTTATTTGTGCATTTTGTTCCATGATTAACTTTAACATTTCTTCTTTGTGGCCTTCAGTCTCAACTACTTCTTTGGCTTGTGAATCTTCTGTAGCTGGAAGCTTCAACTGCTTTCTCAAAGATGTTATATCAACATTCTTATTTTTGAACAATTCCTCTGCTTCCTTGACATTTGTTGGGTCATACCCAATCTTCAACACCAATTCTTCTAATGATATTATTTTGTTGTTCTTGGCCAAATAAGAGATCTTCTACAACTTTAATTGGGACTGGATATTGTTTAAGGATATCTGCAACTTAGAAGCAGTCATTGAGGTGTTTGTCAAAGTTGAGAATATCATTTCTCCTATCTTCCTATGCATATCCATCTGGTCCACTAGATGGACATCCTTTACATCAAATTCAAAGGTAGTCTTCTTATAGTCTGCAATTGTTTTAGGATGGGAAACTTGTGCTTGTAAGAATGCCATTTGCATTCTTCCTCTTTCTATGTCAAAGGATGACAACAGTCTATGTTGAGCAGTGGAGGTCTGCTTCCAGAACTGGGCATAGGTGCTGCTATTGAGGAGCTCATTTCTTTGCTTGATTTGTTTATATTTGTCAAAAATGTTTGACTATGTTTTCCCATGAGCTGATTCAGTTGTCAGACTAGTGTCTAGGTTTCTTTGAGATGCTAGTGATGATGTAGAAAAATTGACTGTCTAAATTGGTTAAAGAGTGTGGTCCCTCCAAGACTATGGTGGAATACATTTCTCCCTCCTTGAGAATTTTTTTTGTATCACTAGTTTTTCCCCTCTTTCTGTAAACCTGAAAATCCTCAACTGATACCTCTGTGACTAAAGGAGAAACTTCCTTCATTGATATCTTATATACTTGATTTTGGGGTGTGTTAGTATATGAAGTGGTTACAGGGGAAGTTTTCTCCTATGGTTCTTGCAATGTGTTCTCTTGCCACTTTGTCTGGTTCATGTATATTTCCACCTCTGGCCTCTATGTGTGAACATAAGGAGTGCTCCTTTGTTTGATTACAAGTTCAGAGATGACACCAAATGGGTCATATGCCCAAGTGGAACTCAGAGGACACCTCATTTGTTTCAAAAGGTTATCTACTTCTTCTCCTACTGATCTTTTTTTGCAGATGAAAGGGCCAATATGGTTTTTGATCCCGAGTTAGTACTTCTTCTTTACTGCAACAAAGTGAATGTCATCTGAATTCACCATTTGCCTTATATATTCTAGTGAAAAAATCCTCACTGGGAGGTATTTGGGAAATCTGTAAGGAGGAAACTCACACACATATACTCTTATCTTTGTGTGGTTTTGGTATAAATACCAATCCCCTGTCTTAGCTTGATCAAATAGGTGCAAGACTCTCTGAATTTATTCACTGATCCTTGGCTCTGTGCTGTTGTTCAACATAAAAAAAACTGGGTAAATGAACTGATATATGAAGTTCTTGAAGCTATACTCTGTTGAATTTTTCCTCACCAATGAGGTCCATGATGTCACTGACTGTGGACTTCCTTCCTGGTTTAACTTATGAAGTGCACAGGGAAGCCTGTCTGATTGGTAAAACAAAAACATGTATACCGGAACTAAAGAGTATCTGAACATCCCTTCAGTTGGAAACCTGAATAACTGACCATGAATATTATCAACCATAAATTGACTGAAATTTAATTTAATTGAGACTCTTTCTTCTGTGGAAAATCTAGATAGAAATCCTAAAATAGGCTCATATACCCATTCATCTGAGTAGTAACCTAACAAGTAAGAAAGCATATAAATGATTTGGTTGGCTTTGATGGTGAAGATGGAATATTAGTAAGGTGGATTCTTTTTGGGCAATTTGGCATCTTCTGGGAGGAAAATATCAAAGATTTGGGCTCTTTGGGGGAAAGTGAGTTTCTGGGATAGGTCGTTTAGGGATTCAATGGAGAATGGGACAACTGAGTCATTTCTAGGGATCTGCAACATTTGGTCGATGGATTTGGAGGTGGCTATAAACAATATTTCTGTAGAGGAGGAGGAAATTCCCATTTAGCTGGGAGAATAGTGGGCTTGACATCTGAGAGAAAATTCAGGGAAATGGTGAGTTTTAGGGAACATGCATAGAGAAAAATTGGACTCCCAGAGTCCAATTTCATCACTCTTGTCCAGAAAAATGTCCTCTAGCCATGAGTGCAATTCAAATAAGTTGAATTCACACCTCGGCTCTGTGATTTTGTAATATTTATCTACCAGAGGGATGTGGTCTAGGTTGACAGGAGGGGTAAGAATTGGGTTTTCAGACGTATATGTAGATTTGGCCTTAGGGGCCATAATTGATAGAGCTTGCGGTAAAAAAAATGGTGGAACTGTAATTACCCGGGGAAAAGGAACTTGTTGACAGCGAGAGGTCGTGGTGGTTAACTTGACAACTTGGTTCGACGCGGTATCCACAGTTTCTGTATCAACAAATGGCATAACAGGGTGTGAAACGGGGTTTTACAATATACAATAGGTGTCTGTTATGGAATAGGGTTGTTACGGGGTGGTTAACGGTCATGGGGAAAGTTTTAATTGTGTAAGGGGTATGTAGGACAAGCCATATGGCGTGTATTAATAGGACTACGATGGCAGGGTGAGGTAAGTGGTATCGGGTGGTGGTTTTGGTAGATTTTAGAGGGGGGGTGTAGGTGGTAAGAGAAAATAGGAGGGGGAGTCTGAAATGTTGAGGATGCACCACGTTAGGTGGGATTGATCCTGGGGAAAACC
>ML782003.1:1451763-1462224 GCA_009831015.1 Picea engelmannii | reverse complement strand
CCCCCCCCCCCACCGTTAAAGGTAGAAAGGTTGGGGGGGGGTCCGAAAAGCGCCGAGGACCATTGATTTGGCAAGAGATGTGTGTCGCCGATGGAGATTTGTGTGAGAGTTAAGCACTACAAGACACAATGTCTTGTTTGCTTGCAACTTAGGATAAAAAATATACGCTATGAAGTAGTAATCTTTCTTTTGCCACTTTACACCATAATTTTATTTTCCCGAGCTAAAATAATCAAATTTAATCAACTAGGGGTATATTTTGAAATCCCCTTTCAATTTTTCTTGAAACAAAAGTCACCTAACCTATATCCTAACCTAGTAATCTAACATATTAATCCAACTTAGAATCTTGGATTAATTATTACTCTAACCTAGCTACTTTGGCCAAGATTAAACAGTTTGACCAAACTTATTCTCTAACCTATCAACAACAATTTAAAAAGTTTGATCATGATTAGACAGTATAATTCAAACTAAATTTATTTTTGATGGGGTTTTCTATTTTTATCTTTTATTTTCTTTTTCTTTCTTTCTTTCTTTTATACCCTCTTTTCATTTTTTCTTTTTTTATCTTTATGTTTTTATTTTTGTTTTTGGAAATCATTTGCAGAATGGAATATTATTTACAATGAAAAATGACTGGAGGAATAAATTTTAATCGCCTGGTGATACAATGAAATATAGGGTTATAACACAACCACTAACAAAGGATGTTCTAATGAAAAATATGGTCAACAACATCCCTTCTCAGGTCAAAAATAAGTCACAGTTGATCCTCTGAGAAGATGCACATGGGGGCCACCTAGGGCACTCTATCCACGTTGGGGTTGATTTCTATTTCGAGATGAGATACTTCCCGAAACATGTTGCCAAGAATTGAATGAGGATCCTCTTCTGTAACTGGACATCTCCCAGGTTCCCCCAAAACTAGGGTGGGAGCAACACCTGCCTCCTGAAAGGAATTGTAAAGAGAAGGTTGTAAATATGTAGAAGCAATCAGTTGGGAGTCCAAAGGATAATGTGAGGCACCAGAGGGAACTCCTCGTCAATGAAAACTTGATTATTGTCATCCTTAGTCCAATTCTAAGCTGTATAGGGAAAGTACATAAAATACATCATCCAAATTTTATGAGCAGACAAAAATGAATACAGATTATTAAAAGATGTTTAACACAGAATAATATAGATACAATAAAACTGGTTTCTATTTAATAAGTAAATAAGTTGAAACTGTAAAATGCAGCGGAAACAAGCTTGTTGGAATGGTGGCAGATTATCTCCGAGAAGAGATGTGACGGGTGCACTCATTCACAGAAAGATGATTACAATGAGGCTCTTAAGGAATTTTTAACAATAAACATGAATTCTAAAACCCTAGACATCCAAAAACCTAACCCTAGGAGATGAAGCGCCAAAGGTCATGTGGGCCCCGTTGGGGTAAGCTAGTACATCAACTTTTTGGGTTCGTAACTTTTGCATATGATCTCCATTTTAGGCACATGATAGCTCGTTGGAAAGGTCTATATGAGGACTACACATGTTGTTTAGGGCCTCAAAATGGACCTGGAAGTCAGATGTTGTTGACCATATTTTTCATTAGAACAAAACTTCTTGCTAGACATTGAGAGTAAAAAATGATTAGAAGGCCATGAGAGAGAGCCGTGAGCGAAGAGAATCCCATTGAGAGAGAAGGATGCCACCCACAATGCCCAAACAAACAAGATAGAACATAAACCATGCTTTACCTCCAATAAGTAACTTTTATAGCAATTTTTTCCACACTTTATGCATCATGCTTTGGCCCTTTCCCTCTTTAGACTCAATTCCCTCATGTTGTTCAATCCAAAGTAAAAAAATTTAATTTTTGTGCATATACATGGGCTCCATTACAACCTGCGTACATTGGGTTTTTTGCTCAAAATTAAAAATATTTCGAGTTTTCCATGCCAAGTCATGGGATCCATACCCTTTGGCCTTTCATATGCTAGAAATGCTCCAATTTGACCCTTCAATTCCCTTTGAAGGCTATAAATTGAGACATATACAAGCCTTGAGAAGAAGAGAAAAAGTTGAGAGAAAATACACTCTAGAGAAATTTCACCTCATATTGAGTCTACATCTCTTTGTCCTTTAAGTCTGAACTTCTCTTGCGTTCAAACCCTTCCTGTTTTGTGAAGGGGGAACCCAATTACTCCTAAGAATTATGAGCTTGCCTTGTGGAGGATTGAAGTGGTAAAGGCCCAGGTGGAGGGACTTGGTTTCTCGGTTCCATCAAGTGTTGTTATAGAAAGTGGTCACCTATGTACTTATGCTAATTATATTAATAGAAATACACTTTTATTGTCCAATTATATGTTACAAATATTTGTATTATTTTCCATGGGTAAATTTGTCATACATATTGATGGACTATGCTAGTTTATGTGCTAACACTTCATGTATTTTCATATGCTTGTGTATCTTGAATGTTGAGGATAAGTTGCAGGTATCAAGCATTGAATCGTGAGCTCAACAATGGTCTCCTATGGACGTACAAAAGAGGTAGAATCTTAGAATTTCTTTTGTTGGAATTTCCATTTATCTAACATACTTGATATTAGAGTTGATTTCCGGGTGTCAGTCTATTTGTTGTGGTCTTACCTCAAGCCATAGAGAGTTATTCCTCGTAATAGAATTGGTGACTCGATTGGGGAATTCCTCCCTTTTGGGGTTAGTTGGTGATTTTTCTCTTTGATTTCTCGGTTTGCATGAATTTCTATGTCACATGTTGCTTAAAAACCTCTACATTGCTTTATATCTGAGTTTCTTGGCCTAATTGATACCCAGATAGTGTCTCTCTCGATATACAAGGGTTTTTCCTTGACATGCGCATACATATGCATGTTTTCTATGTTTAAGGCGTGTACATATGCTTTTGTTCCCTGAACAATCATGTACACCTTTTTCTAAGCCTTTTTAGTTCAATGTGGTGTTTTTTGGGTGAGTTTTGAGTGTTGCTAAGTCTTCTTGGGTCTTTTTCCTGTCTGTTGAGTGTTTACAGAGTGATAGGAAGCTGTATTATTGTTGAATTTTTGGGAAAACTAGTTTCTTGTCTTTTTTCTCATCTTGGGTCCTTGCTTTTTGGTATGAATAGTAACTTCTTGGTGTCCTGCTTGGCTTGTATTCCTGTGGTTGTAGCAGGGTCTGTCTGAGAGGTTGTTTATTCAGTCTTTGCATTTTCATTCCCTTATATTGAAAATACAAAAAAATAAATTGGTTTTTGCATTTCACTTGAAGCATTTGCACTTTTTCCATTAGCTTGTGCATTTTAGGAAAGTTGCATTATCATTGAAATTGAAAGAGATTGCATCTTGTGCACAACATTTAGAAGCATACCATTTCTTTTGAAAAACAAGACTAGTACTTAATAATGTTTTAACATATGCTTACTTTTATATGCCGAGTCATAACACCATTAGTTTCACGACCGCACCTCTTGAGTAAACAAAAAACACTAAAATTAACACTCAATAATTAAAATTGATTAGAAATTATTTTATTTTTCAGGGTACACAAAGAAGTTTAGGACTTAGGTCCTTGGAATAGGATTTTGTGATTAAATTTCTCCAAGGCTACGAAATTCAACATATGTGTCTGTCCAGGGAGTGGTGAAACCCATTGTATAATTGGTGTCCTCAGGAGGATCCACTAACATCGTATTTAAACATGAGGTCATGCAAAGTCTATTGTAGAGATATCCATCTAATAAATTCCTAGCGTAAGAGATATTTTTGGGGTTTTATTCGTATATGGGGGTTTCACTAGTGCCTTTACTTACGTGAGAGGCAGTGCTTTCGAAGATTTAATATTTTCTACTCAGACATATGGTGGAATTGAAATGATATTGCTCACTTGAGCATTGGTTATATCATGGTGACCTTAGTTTCCTAACCTAGGTATCCACATAGGTTGCTTGTAGGGGTTATTCCACAGGTACCCTGAGTCAGATAGGGATCAGACAACACACAAAATTTATGGAGGATTTTCTCTCTAGAGGGATTTGACTGATTGAGCTGTGAAGCCCATGAGGGTACTTATAAATGTTTCTGTCACCTCCACTATATTGTTCAAGAGTCTCATACCCTCTTGGGAGAGTCATACCTTCTTTATTTCAGGAGGTCCCTTTCAACCATCCTATCTTGTTTATGTGCATTGGCCCTAATTTTATTTAAAGTGTGCTCTTTGTATATTAGTTGGCCTTGGTATTTTTCTTTGCATCACGAGTTTTGAGTCATCATGGAATTAGACCATCCTCTCCATCGGTCTCGTCATCTCTTGAATAAATTACCACAATTGTTTTTGATATCAAATCAGCCTCCTAAAAGGCGTAGAATTAATAAACATGGTATGTAAATCTTTGTTGCTAAGGCTCAAGATCATTCCATTCTTAGTAATGATTCAACTCCAACCTCCACTATAGTTAGTGGAGTCCCTGTGACTCCCTATCATTGATTACTTGGATTCTAAGGAATCCCCCATTTAGAAATACCCATTCCATGAGCTCAGCTCAGTCCATGGGGACGAATCCTTAGACATTTTCAAATGGTATGACTTCATCATACTCGATATCCTCTCTCCCTAGCACCTTTTTCACATGGATTCCTTGCTATAGTACTTAGTCTATGCCTCTAGCCTCTAAAAAATTTTCTTTTGGTATGCCGAATATGACTTCACATATGTTGTCCTCCTTTTCAACACCCAATGTCAATGCTATTTTTGGGTTAAGGGGAAAGTTGCTTCCATATAATCCTTTGTCATTTGATGGGGGCCATATCACTTAGTCATTTCCTACGATGGAGGGTTGGAATGCTCCTTCCTCCAGACCCAATCCAAGTTATAATTTCCAAGGATGGAATGGACATGTGGGCGGTGTTTCTACTTCATATATCTTGTCCTTCTATCCGTTGTCCAAATGCCTTTTTCCACAGATTCTTTTCTCATGGAAAATCCTCCTTTAACCTCTGGTATTACATTTGGGTGGAATCAATTTTCTATGGGCAACCCCCCACACAAATTTCCTTCGTTAGGGGGCACTATATATCTTCACATGGGAAATATGTATCATATTGCTTTTTCCTCGCAAGCGTTCCCATATGGGATGATACATTCATAAAATTTAACATCACCAACCTATGAAAGTCATGTTGGAGATCAGCTACCATCCTCTGTTATTCATGCTGGAAGTGCAAAACCAACCTTTTCTAGTCATGTTGGAGATAGGTCAACAACCTATGCAAGTCGTGTTGAAGACCAACAAGCAACTACTACAAGTCATGTTGGGGGTACGACTCTAGTCATTGCTAGTCACACTAGACAAACACCACCGACCTATGCATGCCATGTTGGATATCAGCTACTAGCCTCTGCAAGTCATGCTGGGAGCATGTCATCGACCACTACAAGTCATGCTCGGGGCATTGATACGATTGAGAATCCTATACGTATAGGACATAATCCTAGGTTCCTCTATAGAATTTGAAAAGGAGATCACCTAACTAGTTTGTGCCCTACTATTGTCATGGTATGATATGTGTGGTCCTTGTTTGATGACCCTTCTAGTTCTGAGTTGTCTTTAGTTTACCAACAATATAATCAATCTTTGTTTGATGAAGCAGTCATGTCAATGCAATATTCGGCCGACACCACTCTTGTTTTGGGGGGTGATGCGTCTCTTGACCATGTTGTCTCACATCCTATTAAACCATCGATTGAGGAAGTGGTCATGCCGATGCAATCTTTAGTTGATACCACTCTTCTCTTAGAGAGTGAAAAGTCTAAGGAAGTTACATCATCGATGCAATCTTTGACCAATTCCACTCTTCTTTCGGGAAGTGATGCATCTTTCAACCATGTCCTTAGCATTTCCAATTCAATACCTTGTGAATAAGGGGGCATTCACCTCTCTCTAAAAACCCTCCCTCCAAGTCCTAGGATGGTTTCCTTTGATTGGAATGATCTTGTAGAGCATAATATTCCTTCTTCTGCACCCTTCTAGATAATGGTTGGAGTTAATAAAATAGGAGTTCATCGATGTATGGTAGATGAAGGATCCTCTACAAGTATTTTATCCTCCTCGACTTGGAAAGATTTGGGTTCTCCAAAGCTTATGTCAGCTACCAGTGAGCTGCTGGCTTTCGACATAAGACATACACAGAATCCATGACATCCCCCTATGGGCCCGAGTAATATGGTGTTTCCTCTTGAGTTTTATCTTGTTGTTTGTGAGACCTCGAGCCCTAATATTTGTGAGATATTGAGCCCTGATTTCATGGATGTTGAGTTTCCTTCAGATGAGGCTATCCTTGAAGCTATGATTTTGGATTTTGGACCTCTTCTTGAATTTGAAACTTCACAATTTGGTTACCAAAGAAGCCTATGGCATGATCCTAGAAATGGCCTCTACCTAGAGAATTACTATGCATAAGCTACAAGGTTGTGCAGTCCTCTTTACATATTTTACTTTTACTTTTTTTTTTTTTGTTTTAAAGTTTCATATCCATTAACACATGTTTTATCATAGGTTTCTATATTGGACTTATTAGCTTCTGGGTAAGTGTTTTTGGTCTTATATACAAGACTTTGGAGACATTTTCTTTGGTACGTTTCTTTATGTCGATCCATTCTGACAGGTTATGATCTTGAAACTGGCATATAGGTTAGATTTTCCCCTTCATGCATTTTTTCATTATCCATTTCTTGATTCTTTCATCCTTACAATCGACCCCTCTAAGTTGCAACACAAAACCTTGTCTGATGTTTAGAAGTGTTGTAATTCACATGGTAGAGCCTACCTTCCATTGGCATCCTAGCTTAGACCCCCTTTGCATTTTGGCATCCATGCTATAAGTTTTCTATTAGGCTTGGGAGTCTTGTTTAGCCCCACCATGACATTTCATTTGAACTCCATTCTTCTTACTCAATCTCATTCTGATCACTACCTATGGGAATCCCTCCATTATGTGCTACACATAACAACATCCTAGAGTCTTAGTTAAGATATTTTCAGACTCCTTAAAATGAAAATATTGTCGAGTGAGCTTGTCTCTTTCACACTCATTAAATGGATTTGAAAGGACATCTATTTCAATATAAGTTTAACCCTTTTTAGACCAAATAGACTAATTATAAACAAATAATACTCTAGTCACCATTGGCTAGAAGAGTTATCCTTGGTATTGTTTTATTCTTTTTTCGGGCCCAGGGGACTAAATCTACGAAAAATAAAACTACTGGAAGTTTCTTCCTAATGTTGAATTATAATTGCATTTCATTATCCTGTGTGCATTATTGAGCCTAATGCCATCTCCTGATTTCTCGTTATAAGCATATTTCCCCAACAATTCTCAACATTCACTAAGTAGTGCCTTCCATATATCCTTTGCATCTTGACACCCCTTAACCTCGGAGGAAAATTTCCCCGAGTGTCCTTATCCTACACATGCTTTCCTTTCATTGAGCATAGGTATGTTCCTTGCACTCTGGAACTAGTTTTCTTACCCGTGACAATTTTTTCCTCCATTGTACTATAACACTCATTTATTCTTTTTTAGGCTTTAATAATATGACAAAGACAAAAAAAAAGTGAAAAAAAAGAAGGGTGAGAAAAGAGTATTGTCTCCTATCAGAAAAAGTCGTGTCGCCTTTGAACAAAGAACAATTTTTTTAGTCCATTCATCAAAGGTTTGGGTTTAGTATGGCCTTAGGAAGATGTACTCGTTACTCTAAGTTTTACTCCTCCGACTGGTTATTCTTCCAGTCTCTATGGAGAGTTTGTCTATGCCTCCTTCATAACAAATTTTTTTCTATGATAATTCCCAAGTATATGTTGCTTGATTTATCCATTTTCCTCATGCTCTAGTTCAAAGGAAGTCTAAACCTGTGTCGGACATTTGATTTATCCATTTTCCTCATTGGTTGCTGACTGGGTGGTTTCCCTTGTGTTCGACGACAAGAAGTATATTCACACATTGGGATTTGTGTAGTGTGTTGGATTCCATTAGATATTATTGGTGGCTTCCATTCCTCTGTTGTCAGTTTTCATTATTGGATGCTATTAAGAGGGTCTCTTTCATGTACTACTTGCATCTGGTGCATGCGAGAGATGCAAATGGTAATTTCTTCATGCATATCATGTTTGTCTGAGTTCTTCCTAATTATCAAAGTATTGCTTTGTACCTCATGCTGGATGATGAGAGATACCTTAATGCTCTCCTTTTATCGAATATCCTTCTATTGAACTTAGTTCATCTATTATGGAATCAATATATAGAGTCTTTTGAGTACCTAGAGGCTTGCAATCATCACTGGTAGGTTCTCTCACCATCAACAATTGGGAATACATCAATGTATCCTACTCAATGGATTCTTCAAGTGTTCCACCTAAACACCTTTATTCACACTTGTTGAATGTACTTGGTGCCTTGATGCCTACTTTCATAATAGATGGGTTTTCTTTCATTTTCTAACAATATACCTCAATGATTAGTAATCAAATTAAGTATCATCGTGTTCGACTCCAACTTCTTTATTCACGCGATGTAGACTTGCACCATCGACGGCTAGTGTAGAAGACATCCAATTCACAAGTAGCAACACCTCATACCTAATGTTGTCTTTCAACGTACCAATACCTATATGACTTCATTTATCATGGAAGATCAAAGTGTACTTCATTGTATACAGATGTATTCAGTTTATTTTGAGACCAGACTCCATTGTATCTTGTTCGTGACTATGACTTCCTACGACATATGTCTACTTTGTATTGCCTATTCATGGCCATGAAAAATTACCTTATATATATTCACATGGATCTACAATGTACTTCAGATTGACATCCATGTGTACAGAGTCACCATGTATTGTAATATTCTGTCGGGTGACTAGTTCCTCCAGCTAGGTCCTCACTACTACACTTCTGGAAATAGTAATGTATTTCGACCATCGTGATTGCTCCTCTGACCTCACACATTAGGGTGCATATATTATAGAAATTTTTACACACTATATGCATCATGCTTTGGTGGCCTTCCCTTTCCCTCTGTAGACTCAATTCCCTCATTTTTCTCAATCCAAAGTAAAAAATTCAAATTTTTGTGCATATACATGGGATACATTTAAACAACTTGTGTATATGCAGGTTGCTCCATTGCAACCTGCGTACATTGGGTTTTATGCTCAAAATTAAAATTATTTCAGGTTTTCCATGCCAAGTCACGAGATCCATACCCTTTGGCCTTTCATATGCTAGAAACACTTTGATTCGACCCTTCAATTCCATTTGAAGGCTATAAATTGAGCCATATACAAGCCGTGAGAAGAAGAGAAAAAGTTGAGAGAAAATACACTCTGGAGAAATTTCACCTCATATTGAGTCTACATCCCTTTGTCCTTTAAGTCTGAACTTATATTGTGTTCAACCCCCAATCTCTTCCTATTTTGTGAAGGAGGAACCCAGTTACTCCTAATACTTATGAGCTTGCCTTGTGGAGGATTGAAGTGGTGAAGGCTCAGGTGGAGGGACTTGGTTTCTCGGTTTCATCAAGTGTCGTTACATAAAGTGGCCACCTATGTACTTCTGCTAATTATGTTAATAGAAATAATCTTTTCTCGTCCAATTTTATGTTACAAATATTTGTATTATTTTCCATGGGTAAATTTATCGTACATATTGATGGAGTATGCTAGTTTATATTCTAACAGTTCATATATTTTCATATTCTTGTGTATCTTGAATGTTGAGAATAAGTTTCAGGTATCAAGCATTGAATAATGATCTCAACAATGGTCTCCTATGGACGTCCGGAAGAGGTAAGCTCTTAGCCTTTCTTTTGTTGGCATTTCCATTTATCTAGCATACTTGAGATTGGAGTTGATTTATGGGTGTCATTATGTTTGTTGTGGTCTTACCCCAAGACATAGAGATTTATTCCTCGTAACAATAACCCATTAAATTAACGGGAGGTTCCATTAAGATTTATTTGACGTCCTTCTTCTTCCTTGCACCAATACTATAGCAATCTGGCACTTAGACTGATCGACACATTAAGTTTCCCACACAACACAGGCGTGTCTCCTCCCTTGATTCATTAATTCTTTGCATCAACATGAATAAAGGGAGGAGAGTGGCGAATGGATTCATTAACTTCACTTGGTGCATGTATTCCTACTATCACCCCATCCAGGAGATCACATAGTGTCTCATTATTCCTGAAATAGCTTCCACACTTTGTTATGAAATTGTGATTTTTGTATGATGATGGATTGAATAGTTGATTGAGGATTACAAACATAATAAAATCATTGAGTAGTGTTCATTTTTCATTATGATTAATATCAAAGGAACTAGGTGTAGTGCAAAGGTAAGCAATGATGAAGAATCAAGAATTGGAAATGATCTAAAATGAAAAAATCATGGTTTAG
>ML782003.1:1437298-1450263 GCA_009831015.1 Picea engelmannii | reverse complement strand
ACATATGGATATGTAGTTATACATTTCTTTCTTCATTCCAGGCCAAGAATATTGGCTTCTTACAACTACAATTGACTTATGATATCCTAGTTTCCCAACATATGGCACATTGTGCATTTCCCTCGACACTATATTTTTCAGCTCATTGGAATTTGGACCATATATTTTTCTTCTATATGTGAGTATTCCATCCTCTTGCAACTCATAATATTTAAATTTATGTTGTAAATTTCCTTGTTGTAATGTTTCTTTTATTTTCAAATATTGTTGATTTGAATTTGCCGCTACAATAATTTTATCTTTCAGATTAGTCCTATAGATGCTAATGGATGCAATATTCATTTCATGAGCTCTCCTTTTGAGTGCATCAACCACTTGATTCTCTTTGACTTTGATGTGCTTAATCTCAAAGTCATATTTTCTAAGGAATTCCAACCATCTAGTTTGTTTGACATTTAATGTGGGATGTCCAAACAATTTTTTCAAACCACAGTAGCATTTTATTAGCTCAAATTTCCTCCCCATGAGGTAATATCTCTACATTTTGAATGCATGAATAATGGTTTCTAATTATAGATCATGGATATCATAATTCCTTTCATTCACTTTTAATTTTCTAGACTCATAGCATAAACCATGATCTTTTTATGTGAGGACTCCACCGAGACCTTCCTTGCATGCATCCATGCACACCAAAAAATATTCATCCGGATATACAATCTTCAATAGTGGTGCACTTGTCAAGATGTCTTTTAGCAGTTGAAATTTCTCTTCACACTTGGGAGTCCATTTAAATTTCACTCCCTTATTTTGAAAATAATTTATTGAGCTTGCAATCTTTGATAATCCTTTTATGAATCTTGGGTAATAACAAGTAAGACCCATGAATGATATAACCTCTATCACATTTATTGGTGTTGGCCATACTCTAGTGGCCTCTATTTTCTTAGGATCAACTTCTATCCCTTCTATGAAAATTATATGCCCCAAGTAGTGAATCTTCTTTTGATAAAATATGCACTTACTTAGCTTAGCATACGATTTATGCTCTATGAAAACTTGCAACACCTTTCTTGAATGTTTCTCACGTTACTCCTGTTTCTTTGAGTAAGGCGTATATTGTCAAGGAACAAAATTACAAACTTATCTAGGTATTCCATGAACACACCATTCATCAGGAACATGAAAATTGGTGGTGCATTTGATATCCCAAAAGGAACTAACGTGAATTCATAATGCATGTATCTTATCCTAAATGTTGTCTTGATGATGCCTTCTTCCTTTATCCTCACTTGATGATAAACTGATGATAAAATATATTTTTTTCTTTATGGTGACCTTATTCAACTATCCGAAATCAATACACAGGGTAAAGGTTCCATATTTCTTCTTTACAAATAACACCGAGGCTCCCCAAGGTGACACACTTCGACTTATATACCCCTTCCTTAACAAATCTTTGAGCTACATCTGCAACTCTTTCAACTCTAGTGTGCCCATTCTATATGGTGTCTTGGACATAGGGGCAACTCTTGACACCATATCAATAGAGAAATCAATGTCTCTCTTTGGTGAAAATATTGGGATTTCTCCAAAAACATCTTCGAAATCCCTTAAGACTGGATGGTCTTCAATACTTGCCACTTTATCTTTGGTTGCCTCTTCCATATGGGATGGAAAAATATGACATCCCTTTCTGAAACTCTTTTTCAACTGCATAGCTAAAATTTCTCTAAGAACTACAACTCTTGTAATGCCTTGAACCTTGCCTTGCTTCCCTTCTTCATCAAGACACATGATTTCCTTGTTGTAACAATCTAGGATAACATGGTGTTTTTCCAACCAATCCATGTCAATTAGATAATCATATGAACCCAATGGCATGATGTTCACATCTACCTTTGTGTTGAGTCCATTTATGTCTATTGGATAATATTTAACCAACTCATTGGTATTTGTCTTAGCCCCCGTGGCTAACTAAACTGACCAATCTTTTTTATGCCTACTCCTTTGCAAGTGAAATCTTTCAAAAATGTTAGAGTTTATGTAACTATGACTAGCTCTAAAATAAATTAAAATTGTTATGGGATAGTTATCAATCTTACCTTCCACTTCAGTCATGGGGGATTGATATTCTTCTTTCTTGTTGTCCAAGGATACATAAATCCTTGGCATGATTCCTCCTATGCCTTCAACTATTTTATCCTCCTAAATGTTGTGGGCATTCCTCATCCTTTCTCCTTTGTGAGGGGAGTCCCTATATAAGTGATTTCCCTCACATCCCCAACATTGTATAGGTTTTTGCCTTAGAATTTTCCCAAATGAATATGCATTATTTTGATCATTTTGGGTTGACTGAAATTGATGATTTTCTTGGGAGTTTTTCTTGAAAAAATGTGGTTCCAAACCTTTCTATATTTGATCATTTTTACCCTTCATATTGTCATTCCAAGATTTTTGGTAAATTGGTCTTTCTTTGCTCTACTCATAAAGATTATTTACTCTCCTTATGGCTTCCTCCAAAGTCCTAGGGTTATCATATTGTATCTTGTCACTGTAGAAAGAAGGTAACCCACTCAAAAACCATTCAATTTTGACCTTCTCATCCTTTATGAAGTCAACATACTTCAACAATTCAAATAACCTCTTCTCATGTTCATCCATTGTCATTCTTCCCAACTTAGGTTCAAATAAATATTTCATCTTCCTTTCATAATAATGCTCGAACAAATATTTCTCTTGGAAATATCCTTTGAAATACCTCCATGAGATCCTATTCTCCTCAAGGTGATTGGATTTATTAAGTTTATCCCACCACATGGATGCCTTTCCTTGCAAGTGGTAGGTTGCAATTATAGCTTCTACCCTTGAGGGTAATCATGCAACCATAAATATTTCTTCATTTCCAATATACAAGCCTCATCCTCTTCTTTTCCATGCCCACCATTGGAAGTTGATAGCTTGATTTTCCAGAGTTCACCTTGCAATATGTCTACCTCAGTCCTTCTCCTTTGCCTCATGACATAAAACACACTTGGGATACCCCCTGACCCTAAAATTGCATGAGTTATTCTAGTGGATTACCATGGATAATGATGGTGCTTGATCATGATTCTTGATTTCCTATCATTCCAATGATCATCCGTTCTGATATGGGATTTGGATTTGGTCACTTGTATAGCACTAGCTACTTGCTTTGTGATAGATTCTTTATTAAATTTCCTATGAAACATATTTAGACTCTGAAGTATCTCTTATCGAGCCATCATAATCATTTCATTATTTTCCCTATAGATATACACTTCTCTATCTAGAATGTTAGGAAATTATTCTTCCACACTAAACCTAAAACAAGAGAGGAAGACATATTTAGGATAGAAAAAAAATAGCAAAGCAAAATCATAGTACACATATATTTTACCCTAGAAACCCAAATGGGAAAGCCAACATTCCTTGAGAGTCTTTCTCTCTTGTTGTATTTTTCACTCAGAATAAAATGTTACATGTCTAATCTTGGTATACACCTAAGACACAATCGACATCATACCCTCTTTCTTTACCCAAGAACAACCCTGTAGCCAATTTGGATTACATATGCATGACCAAAAACCTACTACTAAATATTAGCATGAAGATCAATTAAAACATATCACTTAATAAAATTACAACATGCCTTATTTTATAGTCTTTACAACAGGAAAAAACCTAAATAAAGGCACCCAAAAATGGTTACAAATCCACGGACATCATTGGCTACAAATCTTCTGGATCTTGGGATTCTATTACAGTTGTTACAAATTGAATACCAGTCGAACTTCATTCGGTCTTCAGTTAGTTTCCACATGACCGCTTGTCGACCTCTTATCAGTTGACATGTTCAAATTGTTGTCGATTACTTCGACTTCTAATTTTCTCGTTCAAACACTTCGACCTTCGACTTTCACTCCCAGTCAATATACCTCAACTAAAATTTCACTACAAAGAATATAAAAACCTAACATCCTCCCATTTGTTGTCTTCTTTGCTGAACTAGGCGTTTTCTGAACTTTTGTTCACAAACCCAAGACAATAATGCCCATTTCCTCTCTTTACTAATAGAACTTCACAACACTCATGGACTTGGTCAAAGAGTTTGCTATGTTTTCCAACGTGTCTACTTTCTCCAACAACACCTTGTTTATTTCCACCATGTATCTTATAAAATGGTATTGTACATCAATATGCTTAGTCTTGGAATGATAAGTTGGGTTCTTTGCCAAAAATATTTCACTTTGATTGTTGCAACTTATCTTTATAGCTATCTACTCAAACACAATCCACAAACACAGTCATTGCAACCATACTACTTTTCTTCCATGAGTGGTTGATATGTATTCATCTTCTGTTATTGACAAGGCTATGACCAGATGTTGCTTACTCATATAGTTTATTTCTCCACTGAACATCTTGAACACATATCCAGTGGTCGGCCTTTGTCGATCCATATGTCCAGCCTAGTCAGTGTCGACAAATCCATGTACGTATACTTCACTGTCATTTTCAGGTTTCCCTTAGTAACATATAGAATGGTCTTTTGTGCCACAAAAAAACTTGAATAATCTCTTGAAAACCATCCAATGCTCCTTTCCAGGTGTCGACATGTATCTTCCCAACACTCCCACCATAGGGTCAATGTCTGGTTGAGTGCATACTGTCACTTACATTAGACTACAAACAACACTTGCATAGGGACACATGCCATATCCTCTATTTTTTCCTGTGTCTTTGGACACTGTTCATCAATTAGTATTTCTCCCATATGAATTGGCAACTTTACAGGTTTGTAATCCCACATGTTGAAATGTTTCAAAATTATTTCAATATACTTCTTATGATTCAACCAGAGCTTTCTAGTTGCTCAATCTCTTTTGATCTCCATTTCTAGAATGAAGTTCGTTGCACCAAGATCCTTCATTTCAAACTTGGAGGATAGTTGTTTCTTCACCTCCTTTATTGGATCCATGTTGTTTCCGATCAACAACATGTCATTGACATACAATGCTACATATATGAAACACCCACCTTATTCCTTGGAATATATGCAGTGATCAACTTTGCTTCTCACAAATCCCAAACTAAGGATGTATGTTTCGAAATTTTGATACCACGTCCTTGGTGATTTCTTTAGACCATAAATGGATCTTTTCAATTTGCACACCAAATATTTATTTCTCTTTACTACAAATCCTTCAAGTTGTTTCATGTATATTTCTTCTTCTAGGTCCCCATGCAGGAACAATGTCTTCACATCCATCTGTTCTATTTCTAGATCAAATGTTGCAGCCAGAGACATTGGTATTGTAATGGAATTTAATTTTGAAACAGGGGAAAAATATCATCGAAGTCGACTCCTTTGACTTGGAAATATCCTTTCGCTACTAGTCGAGATTTGAATTTATCAACTTGACCTATTATGATCATCTTCTTCTTGAATACCTACTTGCTACCGATGAGTTGTCTTCCATTAGGTAATTTGACTAAATCCCACATCTCATTCTTAGGCAAGGATTCTATCTCTTCAACCATGGCGTCCTTCCCAAGTCTACCCTTTGTCGAGTCAACTGCCTCCCTGGACGACTTGGGCTCATCATCAGTGGCAGTTAACACAAACATGAAACAAAAGTCGGGCAAACTATACCTCTCAACTAGTTTATTACTTGTTCAAATCTTCTTATAATCGGGGATGGTTGTTCCACCTCTTAATATGATTTAGTCGACCCATCTGGATCATCTTATTGTTCGTTCCTCAATTCAAACCTCAACTTATTTGGATTATTCTCTATTTTAACCACTTCATATTCAAACTTTCTTCCGACTTCTCTTAAGACCATATCTCATCTATACATTATTTTCCTAGATGCATGATCCCATAGCTTATATCCTTTCATCCCTTCTTTGTATCCAATGAAAATATATTTGACTTCCTTCTTGTCCATATTGATCCTATTTTCCTTGGGAACATGAACAAATGCATCACATCCAAATACTTTGAGATGTGAAGGTGCATATTATTACTAGACCATACCTCATGTGGAGTCAATTCGACTAGTTTCGATGAAGGATACATATTCACCAGATATTTTTTAGTGTTGATTGCCTCTGTAAGGAATTCTTGTCTGAGACTAGCACCACTGGGAATACTCCTTACCTCGTCCATCAATGTTCTATTGATTCTTTCAACACATCCATTTTGTTGTGGGGTATATGGTGTGCAATTCCACACTGCTTGCATAACTGCTCAAAATCCTTTCCACAAAATTCACCACCATTGTCAATTCTCAACACCTTGATATTCTTATCTATCTAGTTTTCCACAAGAGACTTAAACTCTTTTAATTTCTCAAAAACCTTTGATTTCTTCCTTAGAAAATATATTCATGTCTTCTTGTAAAAATCATCTATGAAGGAGACATAATATAGGGATCCATCAAGTGAAGGAACTGTTACAGGGCCAAACACATCACCATGAACCAATTCTATAATCCCCTTTTCCCTTGTCGCTCCAGATGGGAAAATAAGCCGATTTTGTTTTCCATATATGCAATGTTCACAAAAATCAACTTCTAAACTACATTCAAAAAAACATTTGACCATACCTTTATTGCGCATATATCAAATTCATTTTTCTCCAATGTGTCCCATTGTCTTGTGCCATAGCATGGTCAAGTCTATTTGACGAAGACTTGTCGAGTTGGTTTGAATCGACTCATCCCAAGTTGAGTCGAGTTGATTTGACTTCAGGAACAACAATGTTGTTGCATCCAGTCGAGTCAACACTCCCTAATAACTTGTATAGGGTTCCAATCCAAAATCATTTCATTAATACCATCACACCTCTGACCATTTTTCACGTATTCTTCTGAGATAGAGTATGCACTCATGCATCACTCATCATGTTGGCAAATATGAGGTTTCTTTCCAAACCTAAAATAAGTAGCATACTTAGAAGGTTTCTACCCCTCCCATCCTACAGTATCAGTTAGACTCTTCCCTGTCTGACAATTTTGGTTGTCAATTCATCCCCCAAGAACACATCTCCTCCTTCATATCGTTCATATTCATATAACCATTCTCTATGTGGTTTCATATAATAATATTCCCCTGAGTCAATCAACCAAACATCTTGATCCGACCATGCATTGGTCAATTCCAGATACACATCACCTCCTTTGTCTCGAGTAGTCTTTCTATCAGTCGACTACTTCTCATCAGATGCTATACTAAATTCCATTTCTTTAAACTTGCGGTCCCTTTTATAATTCTTAGGTTTAATGCATTTCCAACATCTTCTTGACGACTAAACAAGGGATTTAAATCTACCCTTTGACTTATAATTTATACCGGAGAATTTTCCTTTATCTCTATCAACCGATCGACCTCTCACCATTAAAGAATCTTTGGTCGATCCTTCCATGTTCTTCCTTCTCATTTCTTTTGAAAATAGAGATGAAATTATGTCTTCTAGTGCGAATGCGGTTGAATTTCTCCCTATAGCCATGACTAAGCTATCCAAGGAGTCTGGTAAAGAACATAATAGGATAATACATTTCTCCTCTTTAGTGATTTTAATGTCCATAGAAGATAATTGGTTTATTATGGTATTAAACACTTTTAAATGCTTAGTTGTCGAACTTCCCTCACTCAATATCCTTATTATATACAATTTATTTCTAAAGAACAACTTATTCACTAGGAATTTCTACTGGTACAAGCTTCCCAACTTGTCCCACAATTTCTTGTCCAAGTCTTCACTTGAGACATTAAAAAAAACTAAATCTACAAGACACATTCAAATCATACTCCTTTCCCTTATCTCGAGTTTCTTCCTTTCTTCCTTTGACATACTCATTAGAAGAGTACCTGAACATACTACTTCCCATTTTTTTCGATCTACAAGGAGATCTTCAATTTCAAGCTTCCAAAGCTCAAAATTCCAGCCATTGAATTTTTTCGATCTCTATTCTTGAGCTACTTGCCATTCTTTAAGCACAAATTTTAAATATCTCTGACTTATGACTCTTATTGGACCTAGGGTTTAGCTAAGATCCAATGTTGTTAAACCAATATTTGATACCACATGTTAGGAAATTATAGTTCCACGCTAAACCTAATAGCAGATAAGAAGACATATTTAGCCTAGAAAACAAATAACAAAGAAAACTCACAATACATAAAGATTTTACCATGGAAACCCAAACAAGAAAACCAACATTCCTTGAGCATCTTTGTATATTGTTTTCGTATTCACTCATAATAAAAGGTTACATGCCTATACTTGTTCTACAATTAAGACACAATCAACATCATACCCTCTTGATTTAAATAAGAACAACCTTGTATCCAATTCAACTTACATATACATGACCAACATCCTACTACTAAATATTAACATGAAGATCAATTACAATATCTCACTTAATACGATTACAAAACACCTTATTTTATAGGTTTTATAGTAGGAAAAACCCTAAATAAAGGCACCCAAAAATGGTTACAAATCCACGTAGATCATTGGCTACAAATCTCGTTAATCTTGGGATTTTGTTACAGTCAACTTCCAGTCATATTACCAGTTTACCTTCATTTAGTCTTCATTCGGTTGCCACACAACTACCTATTGACCTATTTTCAGTTGACCTCTTCGATTTGATTTTGATTACTTTGAATTTGAAATTTCTCAATCGAACACTTCGACCTTCAACTTTCACACCCAGTCGATCCACCTCAACTAGACTTTCACTGCAAAGAATATAACAACCCAACACAAACCTCTCATAGTTACAAGCTCCCACATGCCCCTTATCTCATTAGATTATGTCTTAATATTTCCCATGCTGACATGCAGACCTATGACCTCCTCCTCATGGTTGTAATATCCCAATGAATCTTCCATAACTCCAATCCTCACATAAGAACTAAAGTTGTTTTTCCGTACCTCTAATTATGCAAGAAATGTGCATGTAATAATTATTGTTAGCACATGTATATTATAAAACATTTCATTAACTAAATTGTAAATTATTATTCATCTCAATTTATGAAGAACACAATGTAATAAGTCAGAATATTATACTCTAGACACATTCCTCTCTAAAATAACTCTCCAATGGTTGTACTCATGCCTTAATTCGAGTTATGAGTGAAAAGTTACAACCTTCTCAAGTGGTAATTGTCACTCATTGTTTTTTTTTAACTGTTGCAGAAATTGATTTATGACTTTATAAGAAAATTTGGTGCCCAATTCAAAATTATAGGTCAATATATGGTTTCTCCTCCTCAAGACCTTTCTAGTGACTATTCATTTTCTCAAAACTGAGATCTGAGCTAAAAGTTATGGTTTGGATAAGTTTAGATTGTTTCCATTTTTATCCTAGTATGTTATATGTTGGAACATATATAAATCCTAAAACTTGAGATTTACTTTCTCGAACTTCATCATTTTTAAATAATGACTCAGAAGTCAACTTTCGAATGTTTAAATCAAATTTACTTCTAGTCATAAGGCACACATGATATCCTCTGTTGATAAAGTTCCCCCGTTGATCGAACAATCCCCCTTTTCCCCAAGTTTTGGAGCTGCCTGATTGTTAAAGAGTCAAACCACTAAAGGTTGCTTCAGAGCTTCGGGTTTCAGGCGTTTTTCTAGGTCTTAACGTTTAAAGTCCCGATACCTAAAAAGTGTCTGTTATCACTATTCATAAAAATTTAAAGGGAACTAGTCATAGTACATGTGTACCTTTTGAATCTTCCCTGGGTTGACACGTGTCATCCATTTCTGACCTTTTCAGCTGAATATTCATATGATTCTAAGTGACATGTGGCACCCCCCAATCTCGACACATCATCTTCGACACGTCACTACAAGTAATGTCCTTTCAGAAATATAATAAAGAGCTAACTTGCAAATCCACGAAGCACCAAAATGATGAAATATTAAATCTTAATTAAGTTAAGTTAATATTGATTAAAATATAGTTAACAACTTCACACTTTGGAGTTCAGACCTTTACCATCCATAAAATCTTGAAATCTCTGAAAGTCCGAACTTCCGAAACACTTGAAACTTAAATAGGTTTAATTAAAACTTAAAAACGATTATCTGATAATTAATCATTTCACAGTTTTGGGTTTCGGGGATTCTATCCCAAGCTACTTTGAAAAATCCAGAAGTCTGAATACCCGAAATCACAAAAAGTTAAACACAATTAATTAATGTTCTAAATGAGATTATCTCATAATTAACCTTTCGTGGATTCACGATTTGGGAAACTTCAAATCTGTTTTGTCCAAAACTACCAATCGCGAACCGCCAATATTAATGGCATTACTCAAAAACCAATGATAATTATTTTAATGTAGATTGTAGATCACCAGCTAGATTTTCTCATTAAGATAAATACATTTATCGTCAGTAAAGGTATTTTCGAATCAATGCACCTGATGTGAATAAAATTGCTCGATTTCGAATTTCATTTTCAACTTGCACAAAATAGTAATTTTTTTTCAACCGAGAAGGTCACACATTCCCCTGTAATAGGTAATCCTGTTTCGGTTTTATCATTATCATGGCACCACAGAAGATGTCTAAAGAAACTATTAAAGGAACAAATCCGAATGCGGACGTCCTGTCAGATACCTCATTGAGAGCCATTGACACTGTGAAAACTTGGACACAGGTGTTCAATATTCTAGAGCACGAGCTTATAAATTGCCCAAAGGATTCCGACGATGAAGTGAGTGAAAATCATGCAACTAAACTCAGGGACATAGCTCAATCATAGATACAAAAAATAGCTAGACGGTCGAGACTCATGCCGTATAATGACATGATAGGTTGGGCCTTGGAGAATGTCGACATTCAAACCAGGGGAATTTACAACTCTCAAAAGGTTGTTGTTGGGTCATTTCGACCAAAGCACATACAAGTAATGTATAATCTATCCCCGGATTTTAAATATAATCACAATGCTGTGTTCCTGCTAGAATTTGAACAACAGGAGTGTATACAATATGATAAAACCTATCCAGATATGATCAAATTCTAGTGGGGGCACTTGAAAAAATTCAGAGCTGACGCTCATGACGTTTACACCACTGCATCATTAGATACCCATATGATCTATGTAGCCATGATGTTGTGCAAGCTATTCCGGAAGAAGAGCCCCACTCATTTCCTGGTAGCATGTGTGCCAATTATGCACGAGGTGGTCGGGGGCTACTCTTTCAATTGGGCCAAGATGCTATCAGACAACCTGGCTAAGGAAATCATAGAGTATCAATTGGAAAAGTCTAAAGGGAAACCTGCCTAGTTCTACATGTCTGCATATATAATGGAATCTATTTGCTTTATGACCCCTTTTCCACTGATGAACTGGAGCTGGACCCCAACCAGCGCTGAACCTATCCATTTCTATCACTCCAAGTTGTGGGAAGACAAGGTCAGAGATTTCTTCTATGAAATATTCCATTATGTAGTAGTGCCCATCCATATCTCCCTATACGCTTGTGTTAAGCAATCAACAGACCCTAAAAAAGTCTATGTCCATTTCTACTTTTTGGGTACCACTTGATCCTTTGCACTGTCTGTTTCCACTTCAGTATGAAACTACTGTCTGTTCTTATCTTTTATGTTTTCATGTTTGAATTTTTTAAAGTCTTCTTGAACATATAAAGAATCATATTAACTTTGAAATGGACTTAACAACTACTTAAGAAATTGATAGTCTAAAGTTTTCCCCAACACGCTTAAGAAATTCGACATCGGGAAAGATTAAAAATGACGAAAAGTGCTTGAGAAGTTCAAAATAGCCGAGCGTCAATCTTCATCAGCATCGACAGAAGGAGGTTTATCATCTCCGCGAATAAACTCCACTAAAGATGTTTCCAACGACCGATCCATTCAGCATTGACATATAAATAAAAAAAAAACAATGAGAGTAAGCGTCGCGCAAAGAGAGTAGTCGTATCGCCGATCGCCGACTCCCGAAATGATTTCGGTGTCGGGGATTCACAAAAATGATAATCCACAAAGAAAACTATGCATTAATTTTCCATTTAAACGTCGATCCCTGACACCATCCCGACATCGGCAATAGAAACCTCTATTTCTTTAGGCGCATTCAATGTGAGCGAAGTCCCCAAGTGCAATCCTTACCCACCAATCGAGTTCTAGATTTTATGTTTTAAAATATTTTAATAACCTCGAGTCAGTAACGCCACATCAACATTAATCGACATCAGAAGTTTTAAAAGGAACGTATCAATGAACTTACAAAGAAACTCATAACAATGATAATTATAAAATCTCATAATTTTCGAGAAACTTAGATAAAAAACACGGTAGATTTACATACAAAGAGGGAACGTGATACATTCAAAACACTTTCAAATTTTCATATAGTTAAATCTCCCGCCAAGCTCAGTTTACGTACAACTAAACACCACTGGCCCCTTAACTAACTGGCTCGGTTACACTGAGAATATGAAAACCCTTACAACAAAAAGAGAAAACTATCAAGCGTCACTTTGAAGAATGCAAAGCAAGAGCCCACCCATTATATATCACCTGCACACAGACCTGTTGAAAATACTAATACAACTGAGAGGGGGGGTGAATCAGTTGTTTATAAGCTTAAACAATTTTACACCTTCTTAACAATTATTAATATTTCTTCATGTGTTATCAAGCAACATACAACATATGGACAGTAAGAGTGAAGATCATCAGTCACACATAAAATACACATAGAGACAAATTTTCACGAGGAAACCCATAAAGGGAGGAAACCTCTTCTTCTTCGAAATGATAGGCAGTCTTTTTCAGTTCTGTACATCATCTATAATTGAGCACCAACTCAATGTGAGGCTGCTACCTCTGTTTTACAAGCTGCAACTTGTTTGAGAGCTCCAACTCTCTGGTTTCTCTA